>JAFIDM010025987.1:18030-52021 GCA_023159025.1 Thereuonema tuberculata
AAGGCGACTTTATCATCACAAGGCGACTCTATCATCACAAGGCGACTTTATCATCACAAGGTGACTTTATCATCAAAAGGCGACTCTATTATCACAAGGCGACTCTATCATCACAAAGCGACTTTATCATCAAAAGGCGACTTTATCATCACAAGGCGACTTTATCATCAAAGGCAACTTTATCATCACAAGGCGACTTTATCATCACAAGGCGACTTTATCATCACAAGACGACTCTATCATCACAAGGCGAATTTATCATCAAAAGGCGACTTTATCATCAAAAGCCGAATTTATCATCACAAGACGACCTATCATCACAAGGCGACTCTATCATCACAAGGCGACTCTATCATCACAAGGTGACTTTATCATCAAAAGGCGACTTTATCATCACAAGGCGACTTTATCATCGCAAGACGACTCTATCATCACAAGGCGACTTTATCATCACAAGACGACTTTATCATCAAAAGGCGACTTTATCATCACAAGGCGACTTAATCATCACAAGGCGACTCTATCATCACAAGAGGACTTTATCATCAGAAGGCGACTTTATCATCACACCGTCGAAAATGCCACAAATCTTGAAAGATCTGGCAGTATGCCATCGTCTCACCACCCTCAACGAAGGTAAAGGACAATAATCGGAATAGCAGTAGCACCTCAAATCCAGAAAACAAAATATAAAACTCACTATTAAAATATTAGTGAGAAAATTTATGTGCCAGCAGTCCGTTGGCTTAAATGAATTTTTTTAATGCATAGAAAATGCAATCTGCGCATTGAGTTATTAACAAAATACAATGGGTAAGACCAACTTGTTTACTAAGTTACATTCTAGGCAGCTGTTTCACGCGCTTTAGCGATCATCAATGAGAGCAGTCGCAAGCGAGGTTTCGTTGCTGAGGCTATTGTGAATAATCACGGAATCATAGTCGCTCCGCAATAGCAAAAACATTAAATTAAAAATCCCTACTAAAATATTAGTGAGAAAATTCATGTGCCAGCAGTCCGCCGGCCAGCAGTCCGCCGGCCAGCAGTTCAATAACTTATAAAAAAATTATAATTATGTCCAACTCGTACATTTGATTTCACGACATACTTCTATAATTTTTTTGTCTTTGTCGACAAAACCATTTTCAGTTATCATAAAAAACAATTGTTTATTCATTATATTTTTGAGCATTTGTCTCAATTATTTAAAGGATATAAACTAATTATAAAAGTTCATATAAAAATTTATCGTATTTTCTTTAGATATACATGAAATCATTAGAGCGGGAAATTCAAGTGAATATAATTTTTTGCCAAAGCTTAAATTAAGGGCGATCCATAATAATAAAAAAAAATTAAAATAATAATAAAAAAAGAAGTACATTAACGAAAGGAAAAAATAGTAAAAAATTAGGAAAACAACATTAGATACACGGATTCGAATTGACAACATTCAGCATATGAGTCCAAGAACTTGCCGAAAACGCTACAGATGACAACTAAAATGATGTGGCTGCACTTCTGACATTTAAGCTAATAGGTTAAATTGGAAATCCAATGAAAACAATGGTCATGGGGGGGGGGAGGCGCTGACCCTATTCATATTTTGTTTGTGGCTCTGATCACGATTGTGAAATCAGTTTGTCGATCCGACATTCCTTTGGGGAGTTGTTAGGAGTGAACAGACACGGACGGACAGACGGACAGAACAAAACTAATAGCTACTTATTTTGGTCACTATCACAATAGCTTCCAAATAGGTCACTAAAAATCATGACTTGAAATGAAGAATGAAACTAAGTAACAGAAAAGTTGTTATTATGATCATAAGAATTAATTATATTTTTTGATATAAATATTTTTGACTCAATATGAAAAATCTATCAGATCACGAAAAATGAATGAAATATTAACTTATTAAAAAACGAAAAAGTTACTAAAATGGATATTGGGTTTTTTTCCCCCAGAGAAACAGGCGGAGATGTCCGGTGACTACGCGATCACAAGAAACCGCTGCTCCAGAAAAACGGGAGCTTTACCTCCCACAATCCCATAGGCCTACTTAGGCGTGTAGAGAGATACTTAATGTTTAATTAAACTAACGAGTACATCGAAATAATATTATTTTAATAAAGTAAATATTTAGATAATGTTGTTTTACTTTTCTAACATATTTTTTAAAACTTTTATTTCAGATATACCGACATCCAAATTATAGAGAAACTACTAGCAATAACGATATTGCACTACTAAAATTAGCAAGTCCTGTGTCCGACCTTGGTTCTAAGAATTCCCCTAACGTCATTTGTCTTCCAAATCCATCTACTATAAATCCTTATTTGAAGCAAAAGAATTGTAAATATATTGGTTGGGGAGTCAGCCATTATACTGCTGAGCATGGTAGGTATTACTACTGATATCTAAATTCGAAATTCCCGCCTTTGAAATTCACATTGGGGTTTACTTATCTGTCTGACGTTGACTTGTTCACTTATGACGATTTAAATTAGGCTATCCAGAAATCGCTTATCTAAGCTATAACAACTATTTTAACACAGGCTATTTTAACCGTAGTTCAAAGTCCGTCGCCATGGTGTCAAGATTGAATCAGAAACGATTATTAGAAGTAAGATGCTGGCGATAACAGATCGAATATCCCTCTGCACAAGATTAAATAAACATTATGACGTAATGCCATGACCACCTGACCATAAATCTCTTTGACAAATGACAATTGCTAAAATAAAACATTTCCAATTATGGAAAATGACATCTCAACGTGTTAACGAGGCGTGTGCACTTTGACACTGGCACAACGGATCAATGATATACTTGGATTAGGACATTGCCTTATCTGGCTGCGTTGACCTTTAGAAATTCCTGGAATCATAACGCCATCACGACTGAATTTCCCAACAAATCGCTAACCTAAATTTATTTAAATTCTAAGCTAAAATTCCTCCTTCTTATTTCTTTTTCTAAAATTACGGAGCTTTCGTATTTAATATAATTGAAATACTTAACTAACTTAATGCTTAATTTTAGAAAGGACAATAAAAAAATTTCTTATGGAGAAACTATGCGTCTCGTCACTTAAATATATATATATATATATATATATATATATATATATATATATATATATATATACAGTGTGGCCGGGAAGTTCCCGGGAAGCTTTAATTGGTAGTCGTATTGTAAGAAAATATTTAAACAATAATTGTCCAGTCTGTCCAATCGAGTTCGTACACCACCAAGTTCGTACGCATTGACCAATTCTTCATTTCTAGCATAACGATTTTCAGACGTGTAGGCCTTGATGATTCCCCACAATGAGTTGTCAGGCGTCATGAGGTCAGGACTTTGTGGTGGCCATTTCAATGGAGCTGGCGAAGTTGGTGAATCTCGATCAATCCAGTGTCCTGGAAATTGTTCATGAAGAAACTCATGCACTGTAAAAGCGAAGTGAGCAGGTGTCTCGTCCAGCTGTAGCCATACGTGTTCCTGATACTCTCCATCTTCATGCTGTGGGATGTTTGTAATCCATCTGCATTCTAGTGTCAACAATTGAAATGCATTCAATACTCAACATTTACATTTATTACTACATAATAAGGGGTACGAGAACTGGGGTACTCTACATATATATTTTAAAATTTTTTTAGGCAAAAACATGCTATACATAAATATACTTTTAAAAGTAATGTTGTATTAAAGAGTGTATTAGGCAGAGATAACGATTATGTTTATTACTTGACAGTTAAGGAATATCCATCCCAACTTCAGGAAGGTGTGGCTACACTACAGAAATGTTCACCACCAAATTCCAAAAGAAAGGAGATGAGAGAAAAAGACAGTCAAGAGATTTTCAAGATTTGTTCGGTAAACCCTAAAAATCAAGCATGTTATGTAAGTGAACCTTGCTTTTTTAATTTTGCTCAAGTAATAAAATTAGATTTGTCTTTAGAGATGAAATTATTTTCTTACATGAAATATGTAATATAAGTTGTTGTTTTTTTATTTCTTCAAAGTTGCATTCAATTTTGGAAGCTATTCAATTGCTCTTTCATCTCAGGATTAGACTTTCTCTGGCTTTGGATACTGTGACTTTTGTTTTAATATAAACATCTTTTGATTTTTCTCAGTCTTGTTTTGATTTTAATATTCTGAGCAGTTTTATTTTACTTAACTGTTGCACAACTTACACAAAGAAAGTATGTTTAAGTTAATGACAATAACTGAAAATTATAATGATATATAAAGATAAGCGTTGATATAGAAAAACAAAAAGAAAAAGACAGTTTTATAAAAAATTAAAAATATTAAGTTGATTAGTTGGATATTCATTTTCCAAATAGCAAGAAGTTTATAGTAATCTCAATGAAAATCCGAAGACATGATTTCAGTGATATTTCAATAATAATTTAAAGTAGTGGATAATAACTATGAGAAATTTCTTTCAATCAACAAAATTATTTTGTACTTTGGAGTGCGATAATAGGTAGCATCAGTTAAATAATGCTGTTTTCAAAATTAGTAATGATAATTTATTACAAAGTATTAGCTTAGTATCGATATTAGAAATATCCACATTAAAGTGAAAAAGAAGAATTTTTTACCATGGTATTGAGTTTTTTTAATGTACTTCTTATATTCAATATCATGAAAGATACTAAAATAAGTTATAAAGAATTTCTTTCCTTAGAATTCTTTTCAGTGATCTCTATTCACAATAACTTAATAGTGTTAAGTCAATTGCTTCAGTTCCTTTTATTTCTCACTGAAATTGTTTCCTAACAGTTCGTTAGTTCTTTAATTCGTATAGTTCACTACAACAGTTCACTTTATTAACTTCTTATGTAAATTACTATTTGTAAGTTTACTTGATCGAACTATTCAGTTAGCTATATTCAACACTTTAATGTCTATCTAAAATGTACTTGACTAGAATGATATCATTATTTATTCACTTTACCTTAAGTCTACTGGGTCAAATACTTCTATTGAATGACACTTCATAATACATATTCCTGAATCTCACTTGCCGAAATTGATAATGAAAACGTAAATTACGATTCTTCTAGAAAATAATGTTGACGTTCCATTACTTGCATCAATTTCCTCAATGGATAGTTATTCCAAGTTGACATATACATTTATCATTGAAGAATAACTCCGGGAATATTCGAATGTAACAAGGCCTCTAGTCTCCTAGCAACTGAGGTCTCTGTAAAAATAATAGTAATTTATATTAATTATAGTTCGTCTAAATATCGTCAAATTCCATTTGACTATATTTTTAACGATATCTCATTATATAGTGAACTGGATAAATCATTGGTTCAAATGTGCTTTACGGTAACGCCAATCGGATGCTTTGTTGCCATTCACTGCGGATGGTCGTTTTTTTTTTGTTTCCGGTCTAAGATTTTTTCGGAAAGGTATATGATGTCATGATGTTTCTCGTCGTCCATCACGTGAATCTCAAACGAAGTTTATTCTTATTTTCTGAATTCAACATGGCTTCACTGATTGGATTCCTAGGATATATCTGCTCGTTTATGTGATTTTATTTCTGTTTTCAAAATGACAGAACGTTCCTACAGCACATTAAACGATGGAAGATATCAACATTTCACCATCAATCTTAATATCCATTTCTAACATCCTATTCCTGGAGTTGAAATGAATTTCGTTCAGAACATATGCTCTGCAGGAAACGTAAGCCAAATTTTTTTCTTTAATTCACTAACGAATCCAGTAATATTCAAACGTATGCTTCGTAAATATTGTTTTTTTGTTTAATGGTGATAGCCCCTTTTAACAAGAAATCGCTTTTCGTAAATAATCAGGTTTTTTTTTATAGATTAAACTATCACCATTAAAGGTGATGGTATTCGCTTCTGATCGTTCTCTTATAAATTGAAACATCAGACGTCAACTTCTGCTTCTGGTTCCTGAAAATAGTCCAGAAACAGCCATATTTTGCAACGCGGAAAAAAAAAACCAACACCGGGTTACTGTCAACGACAGTTTTACCAAATCATTAATGAGTGTTCTTCATCTCTGAATCCTTTCCGAGTTTCCAGATATTCTTATTTTGAAGAGATTATCTTCTTCCACCTTATTGCATGTCGACGACCACAACAACTCGACTCGCACTAACAATCTTTTCTTGTATTGTTTCCACAAGAATAATAAGATATGTGTAATGATCACGATCGCATCTCATCAAGTTCTCACCATATTAATTGTTAATGTTTGTTAGTCTTTTCTTTTCGTTTCAAACATCATATATTAAAACACTTATTAAAACACTGTTTGAAATAATGAACAACAGCTAATTACACTTCTTTCAAAATTAGTAATGACAGTTTATTAGATAGTATTTAATTTCATATATTATAGTAAAAAAGAAGAATTTTTACCATGGGTTTTTTTTTTTTAATGTACTTCTTGTGTCAAATATCATGAAATCTTATGAAACAAAAATAGAATATTTCCTTTCTGTTTCATGTTCTGGGATTGACTTGTTTATATAACGAATTAATTTCATTGAAAAAAAAAGAAAGATCTTTTCTCTTATTTTGGATGTAATTTAACAAAATAATATCCTTAACCAGTACAGTTTGATAAATCAGAAGAACATCTGATTTATCAAAGAAGTTTATTTTAATACTGAATTCAGAACATGCATACTAATATTTAAAGAAAAGGAACCAGCTTTTTACTTGTCAATTTTGAGAAAACAGCTAATTATTTTTTCTGTGTCTAACGCTGCCTATTCGTATTTGAACCCAATATCAGTTTGTATCTATCTCTTCGTTTCGCGGTTTTTGGGATTTATTTTTTGTTATCAAAACATTATTGTAGACATTGAAGCCTTTTGTAACCAATCAGATACTGTTTAATTTCAGTTGGGAGCAATAAATGGCACTGTAAGATATACAGTAATTCTGGGAAGAGAATTTCAAACATAGACCTCAAGCAAAATGATTGCGCTTTTCAAAAGCTATCAAATGAAGTAAAACTATGTAAATTCTAAATTAAACACTAAAAATGTGCATGATTATTTCAAATATATATTGTTTGAATAATCTGATTCTAAAGTTATAAATTTTGAAAGCCTATAATGCCAATGAAAATCATGTTGGTATTCGACAGTACCCAAATGGGTATAACCGGTCTTTGCAAACGTGTTTGGATATGTACGAAAAGCTATCCCTAACTTTTATTTTTTAAAAATAGCTATAAACATAATGTAGATAGATTGAGTTTGTTGAGAACTTTTTTTGTATTTCTAAGCCAAATTACCAGATTCGTTTTTTGTTTGTTTTTATTTCAAGAATTGTTTGATATGTTATTACGTTTAAATTAATTTTTTCCGGTTGATAAAAATTTTGTCTGGCAACTTTTTACATCAATTAAATTTTGTTTTTAATTGATCTATAAAATTTGTAAGTGATTTATCGAAATTTATTTTATTTCAAGCATTCTATACTAAAAAGTGACTAAATAATGGTCAAGTAATTTTTTTTAAAAAAAAATAAGTTTTTATATCTTATTTGTTTCCTTTTTTTATTTAAAAAATTTGATGGATTAAATATGTTTATTTTATTAAAAAGAAAGTTGCTGAAATGTTTTAATGTAGTTCAAACCAATAATAGCCAATTGAATACATTATGCAATTAATTAAACAAGCGAAAATTATACAAAAACACATCAGATATCAAGCAAGAAGTCATTTTAAGATATAATTAACTTCTATGTATAATTTTGTTCAGTGTTCGATTTATCTCGGAGCTGTAGAGGTTAGGTTTCCTGTAGTATGGCTACTACAATACCCGGGCAACACCATCCAGTCCGAATGATCGGAAGTGTTTCATCTGTATCAGAGCAGGCGACCACCAAGACTGGGAAACCACGGCATTGCATCCAATGGTCATCGCAGATCAACCAGGATCTTATGCGTGACTTCTACAAAGTTACACAGTTAAGGACTCATCTCACAGGATACAGACAGCAACTACACTACTCATTCTCAACATGTTATCTATCGTTAGGACTTAGCGAATAGCAGGTAGCGGATCAGCGACGTTCCATAGTAGTAAACAATCTTATTCCTCCATGCATACTTACACATATTAAGGAAGAGGTCGCTGAATCCAAGTACAGGACCCCCCACCCTAGAAGACACTACCTTTATAGCAAACACAGAAGCAATCTCTACACCTAAGTACACATGCCCCAACAATACAACTAACGACAAATTAGAAGCAGCACATGATAATTTCTACTAGCATAATACACAGGCACAGACACGACACTCAGGCCTCTACTCCCCAAAGTATACACATCAAAACAACTCGCCACAGCCATATACCATCTCAACACACACACACTATCCCACAACACCTTGACAATATCCAAACATTAGAAGACATACAGACAACACTCTACCGTGCCGCAGAGGGAACCATTCGGGCACTTGGAATTAAACAACATCACATACCTACCATTCCACGGTCACAAGGATACATCTCCCCTTGGAGACGTCACCCTGAGGGTCGCATCAGCGAACTTAGAGGAGACATAGCCAGGCTCACACAATACTGTGCTGGAAACAAAACAAAGAAACTTATGTCCCAGGTTAGGAAGATTTACAAGCACATAAACATTCGCCCTTCACATTCAAATCATCATAACCAGGTTCAGGAACATCTTGACACACTAAAACAAAACCTGAGGGCACTCGCAAAACGATTACAAAGATACAAACAGTGCACTCTGCGCAAACAACAGAACAACACTTTCCAAAACAATGAAAAAAAAATCTACAGATCCCTGACAAAAACACCCAACACAAACACTCCTACCAGCTAGGTATTACATGAATACTGATCGTCTCTATGGTCCAACCCCATCCCTCCCAATGACAAAACACCATGGAACAGCAACTCGCTGAACACTCACCTTTCATGCCCTTCTATGATATTACTCTCGCAAACATACAGATGGCACTAAAACATGAACGCAACTGGAAGGCTCCTGGTACAGACGGCGTTCAGAACTTCTAGATCAAGAGGGTCACGTCCCTGCATGGGAAGCTAGCTCTTGCACTAACTGACATAATCCAACATCCAGAACATATGCCTCTTTTCCTCACACAGGGTGTCACTTACCTACAGAGCAAGAACACTGAAACTGTGCACTGTGCAAATTACCGTCCAATCACTTGCCTCCCCACACTTTACAAACTCATCACCTTCTGCCTTGCAGACAAAATTTACACACACATCGAGACACATAACATTCTTTCCGAACAGCAGAAGGGCTGTTGGAGGCATTCCCAGGATTGTAAGGAGCAACTCCTTATTGACTCGGTAATCCTGCGGCAGGCGCTCGTGAAGAAGAGGAACTCATCGACTACAAGAAGGCACATCGACTACAATAAGGCATTTGACTCAGTCCCCCATTCGTAACTTTTACACAGTCTTCAGCTCTAGAAAATACACCCTAAGATCACGGCATCCTTGGATGCAACGATGAAGAGTTAGAACACAACATTAAATCTACGCTCCTCCAACACCTCCATCACAACATTCTCCATTCCTATAAAAAGAGATATTTTCAGGGAGACTCTTTGAGTCCTCTTTGGTTCTGCCTAGCCTTGAATCCATTAAGCCACATGCCAGACAACACAATATACGATTATAGGCTTTCCTCAGGCACTCTGACCCCATACAAAATCACACACTTACTCTACATGGATGATATTAAACTATACGCCACGAACAAATCACAACTTACTAATTTCAACAAGTCACGATACAGTTTACCAAAGACATTGGGATGGAATTTGGATCGACAAATGCCACAAGCTAAATATAACACGCGGGAAGACTTCGAATTTGAAGGGTATTGAACCCTTGGACCATGGGTTGGGCATCGATTCCAAGGAGGAGGTAGAGACCTACAAGTAGCTGGGCTTCCAGCAAGCGCGCATCATTGACAACGCAAAATTAAAAAACGCACTAAAGAAAACACACCGTATACGTGTTCACAACATCCTCAAAACGCACCTCAATGCTAGAAATAAAATTAAAGTCATCAATACTTTTGCCGCCCCAAACTAACATATTCCTTCGACATAATTCCAAGGACAAACACTGAACTCGAAGCACTACAAAGCACAACGCCCACTATATTCACGAAACACAACATGCATCACCCAAAGTTAGCTACGGAAAGGACTCATTCATTTTATTTCCGTTACATTTTATCATAGTCTTGTTAGGACGCATAGCTTCTTATCAACGATTGCCACCGTTGAATACATATATATTGATATATTTGAGTTATTACTTAAATGTTAATCATCTTTAAGAAAAGTAAAAAGACTAAAATTGCCGGTTATACAATATATTACATAATAATTTAGGATTAAAATTTTTTTGAATTAGGGAAGTTGATTTAAGTAATTAACTACGTATACAAGGTTGTTGAATTTTTGGAAGTTATACATTAATAAAAATCTATGATTAATGTTTAAGAACATGCACATACATAAACGCTTACATACAAATACACACACATACATAAACATACATACATACATAACCTATACATGGCGCGTCCCTAGGTGGCGGATTGGGGAATGCTCGTCAGATTGCAGGGTAGGAGGGAAATAAAATACCTCCCGCGGGTCAAACAGACTAGGGGAAGGAACCCCGAATATAAACCAAATATGGCTAGTTCAACAATTACTAAACTTACGGTGCAGGGATTCGGATCCCCAGTCCCGGCGTTCGTCGGGAGTGAGCAAGTGAGCTCCGGGATTATTATTAGTTATTAAATGCAATCGGAAGCCTACACCCATACAGACAGGTGATGGAAATTAAAATTTAGCTATGGAACGCTGGGCCCGAAAATCCCACAGCTAAAACTAGATAAATATAAAACCAGGAGAAAGAAAGATAAACAATTCTTGTAGATAAAAAGAAACATATATTTATAAACAAAATCAATGCAATACAATAACGCACAAAAAGAATAAACAAGATGTTGTCTTACAATATTACATATCAATATAACAAATGTAAGGATAATACACACTAATAATCGATAGAGTAAATGATAACAACTAGGTTAAACAGTAAAACGAAATTACATAAATAGTCCCATAATAGTTAATGTCTCTACAATGATGAAAGTCTGAAGAACAGTCGTTCTGAAATAAAACAAACTTCTACACCAGAGTCTTTCTCAAAGTTCACATCCAGTTCAGAAATAAAAAAAAATTGTTACTCAAAAGTTCAGTTTCTTGACTTTATACACAGGGAAGTAAACACTGGGTACTCCCACTGAAAATCACCAATTTATGCTCGTCGAAATCCACACATGCACACAGGGAAAACAGCTCTGACTTCACCTTTTCCATTCACTTTAACGATCGTAGCTACACATCCAACAATGTCTGCCTAGGCTTATCTTTGTTTTGTCTCGGCGAGTACGATTACTTTATTTTGTTTCCTAATAACAGGCTGGTATCCAGGAAACTGACTTTACGTTGACAGGAGTTGTCTCAATGTATCCGGAGACGTAGGAACAACAGGAATGAAACACACATCGTCGCACATATCTAACAATGTCGGCATATATTTATCCTTGGTTTGTCTCGGCGTGTACGATTATACTGTTTTCGTTTCGTAATATCAAACTGATATCCAGGAAACTGACTGTACGTTAACAGAAATTGTCTCAATGTATCCAATAGAACCAAAAGGATGAAACGCAGTCTCACCATTAGCTGCGCACAGAGACACTAAGGGAAGCCGTATCCGTGTCCCCAAAATCGTCAATGTTTTTCTAATCGTGAGTGACACGTCTGTTTCCACGGACACTCCACGGTTAGACTGCCTCAGAAGTTTCGTGGGTGCATAAAATAGGCATGGTGACGTAGATAATGGTCAGCCAATGGCCCCTCAAGAAACAAAGGGTGCCGAGAAACTCCAAATGACATCATCGGAGTTTTACAGAAAAAACAAAATGGCTGCACCCTCTCCCCAGCACTAAAAGGTACTCAAGTAAAAACAAAGTTACATGTAATAAACTATACAATAATCAGCAGATAACAACAATAAAGTTAACATAAGATGAAAGGGAATGAGAATAAATAAAAAAAAATGAAAAATAAGGAGGTTTAATGTGAAAACTTTCCAAGCCAATTTTAATTGAAAAATAAAGAGAGGAAAAGAGATAAAAAATGGCGGAGAAAGCAAGAAAGCAAAAACAGACCAAAGGTCACTTTAGCATCAACAAGGTGACGTAACAACACGAGCTGTGTCAAAGAGAAATAATGAAAAAAAAATTAAAGTAAGGAAAAATAGAGGAAAAAAAACCGTAACAGCACTGGAACAACTGGGGAATAAGATTGACGAACTATTAATGTATGTTAAACCCAGAAATAATGTGCACCACGAGATCAAAAGGCTTGTGAGATTGATTCGGTTATGCTTTGACAAAGTGGCAGACCAGGATGAAGAAGGCAGTGGAAGTGTATCTGGAGTGTCATCTCACCCCTTGCAGGAGAGTGAGACCCAAACGTCAACTCGCCCTTTGTGGGAGAATGAGTCTCAAACGTCATTTCGCTTCTTACAGGAGAATGAGATTCAAACGTCTCCTGGACTAAAGACGCGGACGAAACCGATTACGTTCCTGGAATCTGGATTTGAAGAATAGTCGATGAAGAAGATGGGTGAGTTTTAACCTCGCAAGGAAATGACGACCAAGAATTCTGACACTGAGATCAAGAACTCGGACAAGGAAGGAGTTGAAGCAGAGATAACGAAGGTCTCAGTTGGTCCACCTGAAGAATGGAAAAAGGTTGGGAGAAAGCAGAGACCTCCCAAACTTCGTTCGGACGCGATAATTGTGAAAGCAAAAGAAGGTGCTTGATACGCTGATATTTTGCGTTCATTAAAGAGTGATCCAGAGTTGGAAGAACTAGGATCATGCGTCACGAAAATACGGAAGAGTATTGCGGGCCGTATATTGATTCAACTTGATCCCAAGGCCAAACAAAACTTAAGTCAGCTTCGTCAAACTGTAGGAGGTAAGCTGCAACAGAAGGCTGATGTAGATTGTAGAATACAAACTACCGTGCTGAAAGATCTTGACGAACTGACAGTTGAGGCAGATATTGGTCGGGCTATCCGGACTCAGATCGATGGAGCACAAGATATTGATAATTCAGTGGTGTAATCAGTGTGCAAAGCTTATGGAGGTACGCAAACGGCTGCGGTAGTTTTACTTATATAACTGGTGAATCGAGCTCTGGAGAAGGGTAGGCTGAAGCAACCTACTCTTCTCCAGATGGGTGATTAACCGGGTGAGGGAGAAGATTTCGGTCCAGCGCTGTTTTAAATGTTTTGGATACGGTCTTCTTGCTCAAGTTTGTAATGGTTTAGATAGGTCCAAACTGTGCCTCAAATGTGGAGGAGATGGGCATAACGCTAAGGAATGCTCTTCTGAGGAACTTACGCTGTCTTTTGTGTGAGGGCAAGGGAGATAGTAACCATCGTACTGGCAGCTATGTTTGTTTGGCTTACAAACAGGCCATACAAGCTGTAGAAAAATCGAGGAGATGAAGTTTATTCAGCTTAATCTAAATTATTGTGCGGTTGCCCAGAATATACTGCAACAGACTGTACGTTAGGAGAGGGTTGATGTTGCAATTCTCTGTGAGCAATACAGAAACATCGACGGATCACGTGCATGGCTCTCTGATGTTAGTGGACGGGCAGCAATTTGGATATGCGGGAATCATTTCATCCAGGAAGTTCCACAAACACAACAACATGGATTTACTTGGGCAAAGGTGAGAGATATGTACATCTATAGTGTCTATGCTCCACCAAGTGCACCATTAGAGGAATTTGAGTTGTTGCTTGATCGCCTTATATTAGAGCTCCAAGGTCGGTGGCCTGTGATCATCGCAGGCGATTTTAATGCGTGGGCTATTGAATGGGGAAGTCATGAAAGCAACAGAAGAGGTGAGATACTTTTGGATGTCCTCGCCTCTCTGGATGTTGTTCTCCTCAATACCGGCTTAGTACCAACGTTCATTAGAAATGGCAATAGTTCCATTATCAACGTGACATTTACTTGGATTGTTTGGCCTCTCGTGTTACGTCAGAGAAGTGTGTAGTCACTGTACTCACAGCGACCATCAAGCCATGATTTTCGAGACCTCCACTCCTGATGCGTCAAGGTTGGGATCCACACTTCCAAGAGGATGGAACGTTAGGTCCTTTGATCGTGAATCTTTCATCGCAATGATGGAAGAGGACTTGGTGGTTTCGGGGTCTGCTGATAGCAAGGCGTCACGGCTTATGCAACTTGTCGCTAATGCTTGTGATGCATCGATGAAAAGACGTGACAGAGGAAATTGTCACCATCCAGTGTATTGGTGGAATGTTGAGATAGCCGAGCTTCGGAAGAAATGTCACCATACAAGAAGACTTAGCACAACGAGCCCATGGACGAGAAAACTATGACGAGTTGAAACAACAGCACATGGAAGTCAGCCGTGCTCTCAAGAAGGCCATTAAAGTCAGTAAACGGAGTGCTTGGAACGAACTTTGTAGCGAGGTTAATAGCGACCCGTGGGGTAGACCATATAAGACGGTTAAGGCTAAAATGTAAAGTGTCTCCTTATCACCTCCGACCCGCCCTGATTTGCTGGGCAGGATTGTGACCACTCTTTTTCCACAACAACCGGGAATAGATTTGGAAGTTCGACCTCATGAAAGTGAAGATGTGCCACCTATCTCAAAAGATGAGTTGATAAAGGCCTGTGGAAAGATTGGCGCCCAGACAGCATTCCAAACATTGTTCTTAAAACCGCCATCCGGTGTAGACCTGAGATCTTTCTAGACGTCTACCTTGCTTCTTTATGGGAGGGTGCGTTTCAAAATCTGTGGAAGCAGCAGTGGCTCGTACTTTTGCCTAAAGGTAACAAGCCACCTAATGATCCATCGTCGTATCGGCCAATCTGCCTGTTGGATACGGCAGGTAAGGTATTAGAGAGGATCATTTGCAATCGATTGGAGGTATTTAGTGAAGGAGCACATGGTCTCTCTGAAAACCAGTATGGTTTCAGGAAATCAAGATCTACAATAGACGCTGTTAAGGTTGTTGTTGATTTCGCTCGAGAGGTCATTGAGGGCAAACGCTGGAAAGGAGGGGTAAAGCAGTACTGTGCCATAATAACGCTGGATGTGAAGAATGCGTTCAATTCGGCAAACTGGAACTGCATCTTGAACACTTTGAGATCAATGAAGGCTCTAGCGTACATCAGGAAAATAATTGCGAGTTACTTCTCCGATCGTATCCTGATGTATAATACCGAAGTCGGACTGAGGACCTACAACATCACTGGCGGTGTTCCACAGGAATCAGTACTTGGTCCTTTGCTTTGGAATATCATGTATGACGCAGTACTCAGGCTGCCAATGCCCGAGGGAGTGAATGTAGTGGGGTTCGCTGATGATGTTGCGTTGGTTGTAATCGAGAAACACCTGGAAGTTGTCACCCTAACATCGAATGTGGCTGTTTCCAGGATCCGTCAGTGGCTCTCAACGGTTGGATTACAACTAGCAGATCACAAGACGGAGGCGGTTCTTGTGACCAGCAGGAAAGCGAGGGAGATCGTCACACTCAATGTGGGTGATCATGACATTCTGTCGCAGCCTTCTCTCAGGTATCTGGGTGTTCAGATTGATGCAAGGCTTCGGTTCGATGAACACCTTCGAATCGTGAGTGAAAAGTCTGCATGAGTGGTCAACGCCTTGGCTAGGATCATGCCAAACATCGGAGGACCTCGGCAGAGCCGACGAAGACTCCTGTCCAGTGTGGCTATCTCTACCATGCTCTACGCGGCTCCGATCTGGTTCCATGCCTTGGAGACCAAATCATATGTATGTCAAATGACTTCGGTTCACCGGAAATGCGCTCTACGGGTAGCTGGTGCATTTCGAACAGTTTCATATGATGCCGTGTGCGTCATAGCAGGGATGCCGCCTATCGATCTCTTGGCGAGTGAGAGAAGCGCGATATGCAGTGGTATTCGGGAACGTCGTGACGCTCACCGACCTAAGATCTTGAGGGCTGTGAAGAGCAAGACAACGGTCAGATGGCAAGAGACGATGGGATTCATCGACCAGTGGAAGATGGACTCATAACCTTACATCTGATATTGCAACATGGATGGAAAGAAAGCATGGTGAGGTGGATCACTACCTGACTCAGCTACTAAGTGGCCATGGTTGTTTTCTAGCGTACCTGAGGCGCTTCGGAATTGTCGACAGTGCGTCATGTCCGACTTGCCAGTTCTTGGACGAGGACGTGGAGCATGTCTTCTTTGTCTGCCCACGCTTCCACGAAAATAGAAATGAGCTGGAAAAATTCCTTCGACAGCGTGTGACTCCAGAGATCATCGTTGGCTTGATGACTATCTCCCAGGCTAATTGGACGGCAGTGGCTGACTATGCTGCTACTGTTATTGGAAACTTCGGCAGAGAAAATCAGACGTGATCAGTTGCGGAATGATATCTGAGACGGACTTTTAGTCATTCTGCCCTACGCGAAGTAGTACCTGACGGTGGTTCCGTGTAGGGTGTTTTGGGAGTCGGACGTAGGGTTTTATTGAGTAGGAGTCTTTTATGACTTAGTCTCACATTACCAATTCCTGTTCGTGAATGGTATGCGTAAATGCAATTCCCCCGTCCATAAAAAAAAATAGACACCCATACGTATATAAACATACACACGCATATACATACACATATACAGTCATATATATGACAATTTATGAAACAATGTGATAATAATTTATAAGATTATATAATGATGTATATTTAAAACCATATCAGTATTTACAAGTAGTATATATAAACATAATCACATAAACAAGTACTATATATACAATTATTCTCTTAACATACGCTTGTGAGTTGCGAAGAAGATCAATTGAAATCAAGTTATGATTTAATTCTTTTCAAAGGAGATTGACTATATTTAGAATTTTTGATTTACCTATTTTCAATATTTATAAGAAGCCATTTTTTTACTAATTTTTTTTATTTCAGAAATTTCTTTTCCCATAGCTATTAAAAATGTGTGGATAGTCTAATTTGATTTGATTTTTATTTCGGAGATTATAATTTTTTACTTCAGCAGTTATGGCAGTTTCGATTTATGAATAGTGTTTTTCCAATAGTAATAATAATAATAATAATAGTTACGAACACATTAATAGGATTACTGATATATTCAGGAAAAGAAGAATGCAGTTCTACAGACATATTCACAGGATGAGCGAAGACAGAATTTCAAAACGGATTCTTGAGGTCATTTTTTCAACTCAGGCAGGGAAAAAACAAAATGGATAAAAGAAGTCGAGGAGGATCTCAGACAGGCACACATGACAATTGATGATGCGGAAGATAGAAAGAAATTCAGGAACACTATCAAAAAACATACATTTGACACCACAACACAGAAGAGACTGGGATGTAGATGGACAGCGGAGCGTAAGAAACAACACAGTAAACACATGAAGAAAACTTGGGCACAGAGAAAACACAAACAGTCATCATAGAGGAATTCAAGTTCAAACGCTCTCTTTAAAAGGGAATTATCGCGAAAAATAATATAATAATAGTTAGGAAATTTATGGACACAACCACACATCCCTAATCATTCTTGCAGATTTCTTTACCCTTGGCAATATATGCTTTTTTCCTTGACCCGCCATATTGTCTTAGCTGCCCAAGGTTTGAAACTTTTATGCTATATAAAATATTTTTTATATGTTGTGTTTTATTCTGAAGATAGATATCGTTTTTACGGATATATGAAACACGTCAATACTTTTTAAATATTTTAATGTTTTCATGTTTAAAAAGTGTATTATTGGTCTTTATTATTTGTTTACATTAGAATATCTTAAAATTCTCATAGTAGATTATAAGCTTAGAGAGGAATAAAAATAAGGAATTTCTTAAAGTTTAACATGTACACGAGAACCGAAAATCATGAAAAGGAGATGTCCCACGATATATGGGCGTTTTCCCCCACCCACTTCTAGCCATGGGGGGATTACGAAATTTACAGCAATTAATACCCTTATCAATAGATATTTATAGCCGAAAAAACGAACCGATTCGACCACATACTCTATGAGTTTTTTAACATGGGGTCCTATGGGAAAAACTGGTTTTTCCCCTCCCCTCCCAAGGAGTCAATAAGGGAACCAGAATTTTATTACTCGAATTTATAGCCCTACCTAATAGCTATCGAATGACACCTATCTTAAGTGAAGGAAAGTGCGGGAAAATAAGATATGAGTAAAAAACGAGGAAAGTCAAACCGGAAGTGGCCATTGTTTGCCTTCATATGAAGCATTAAGCGGTTAGGTATACATCTCTATGAAAAACTCTGACTAAATATCTATAACTAAGCAGCTAGAGCACGCCGAAACCAATAATAAAACAATAGTTATAATTATTATTATATTAGGACGATTATTATTACATTAGGATAATCCTTTTGGGGTAGGTCAAACGAAAGGGAGCTTGGTCCTTCGTGGAACCAATTAAATAGTCACAAAAGTGTCACTGCACAGATATCTTCACACTGTTGAAGTATTCACTGATCTGAAATAAAACTGAAAAAACAGATAAATAGATTTAGGCTGCATTGTTGGCGTTCGTAATGTTATTATCTGATAGCGTCAGGACGCTGCGTTCGCGTCTGTCTCCATAGTGACATTAATCATTAATTAGCTTGATGTTATTAATCGTCTGTTTTTTCAGTTTTATTTCAGATCAGTGAATACTTCTACAGTGTGAAGATATCTGTGCAGTGACACTTTTGTAACTATTTAATTGGTTCCACGAAGGACCAAGCCCCCTTTCGTTTGACCTACCCCAAAAGGATTATCCTAATATAATAATAATCGTCCTAATATAATAATAATTATAACTATTGTTTTATTATTGGTTTCGGCGTGCTCTAGCTGCTTAGTTATAGATATTTAGTCAGAGTTTTTCATAGAGATGCATACCTAACCGCTTAATCCTTCATATGAAGGCAAACAATGGCCACTTCCGGTTTGACTTCCTCGTTTTTTACTCATATCTTATTTTCCCGCACTTTCCTTCACTTAAGATAGGTGTCATTCGATAGCTATTAGGTAGGGCTATAAATTCGAGTAATCAAATTCTGATACTTCTTTTGACTCCTTGGGAGGGGAGGGGAAAAACCAGTTTTTCCCCTAGGACCCCATGTTAATAAAACTCATAGAGTATGTGGTCGAATCGGTTCGTTTTTTCGGCTATAAATATCTATTGATAAGGGTATTAATTGCTGTAAATTTCGTAATCCCTCCATGGCTAAAAGTGGGTGGGGGCAAGCCTATGGGCTATGGGACATCTCCTTTATATTTAAATTATTTTACAAGTGTATTCTACCGAACTTACTACATCAGAATTTAATGTAAACTATTTACCTTTTTTTTTTTTTTTAATTTGATTTTTTTCAAAAGGAGTTTTGAAATTTTCCATGAAATTTCTTTTAATGGTGGTAAATTGTCAGTATCGTCTGTAAATCGTCAGTTTAATTTTGTAACATTATGTTTAATTTTAATTCTTTTCGAAATTTGTTTTGATTAATTATGTACTACTTTAATTTAAATCGGGGGTCCGTGCCATTATTCTTTCCGGGGATGAGTCGCTTCTGCTTGGGTAGATTACTTCGACAATTAATCTAGTCCCTCTTAACTTCCACTCTTCCCTCCCTTCCCTTTCCTACTTGAATGTTGACAATGTAAACTTTTCATTTATAATGTCTGATCAATTTTTACTAAATTTTAGTCAATTTAATTTCTTGGTTTAAACCTTTCACGCATGAACATTCGACCCCCCCCCTTTTCCCGCATTGTTGCTAAAAAAGTTTTCTCGACAGTTTCAATATTTTTCTTCCTCCACACGCACTCTTTGTTTTCACTGAAACTTGTAACGTTGTTTTTTAAATTTTATATTCGATCACTTGAAAACAGGGCGTTATCGCCCAAAAAGTACTCGTGAAATGTATTTTACTTAGTTAAGTTTATAAATTTTAATTCTATATTTGTAAGTGTGGTGGCCTCAATTTCATTCGATTTATTTAGAAGACACATACGTTAAAAATACCATTACTTTATTTTTATTGTTTACTATTAATTAATTAATTACTATTAATAATACTATTAATTAATATTTGGAATGCTGGATTTTTATAATTTTAGGGTGATGGCGGTGGACCCCTCATGTGCATTAACAAAAAGCAGTGGCAGTTGGTAGGAGTTGGATCCACAATGTATACATCTGAAGTAAAATGCAAGAATGAAAAGAATTGCTATATCTGCATACCTGGTGGATACCATAAATTCATTTTTGTTCCTCAATATACGGAGTGGATTAAGCACATCATGAAAACAAGTGATTTGCGATAGAGAGCAAATTTTTGCAAAGAAACTTTCCAAAATTAATTCAATCTTCTGTTATTTATACTGTTGTATTTTATAATTTGGATATTGTTATTATTTTTAAATTCTTACTAGTTGACCCGTGCGAATAATTCGCAACAAAAAACCACCTTTGAGAAATAATAAACAAATCCAACAGCTTGTGTGCATGTTAGTTAAACACATTGTCAATAGATGGCGTCTTCTCAAGTTTTATAAAAAAGTTGACCCGTGCGAATAATTCGCATGGTATCTTGATCAGTCACCGAATGGTAATGTGGAAATAAATAAATGAACAGGTTGTCAATAGATTGCCTTCTACATTTTTACAAAAAAGATTTTTAAAATAAATTTTTTTAACGAAAACATTAATTTTAAACAATCTGTTTATTTTTCATCATTAGCGGTGAACGTAATCTTGAAAATATCTCAATCATTGATTTCGATGAAGTATTAAGGGAAATAAAAAAAACACCTTTGAGAAATAATATATGAGAAGTTGACTAATTTTTATGTTTCTATTGTTATAAATCGTTTATTTTTATTAAAATATAAATCTTTGTTTGTTTTTTTATCTGTTGTTATTAAAGAAACGATGAAATATCATTTAAAGTGCATTTTTATTCAAAGGTTACAACGCTAAAGCAATATTTTCGCTTTCTAAAAATAAGGCGCTTCTGTTAAAGCGTGTCTACATTTTTAGAAAAAGTTTTTAAAAATAAAGTTTTTTAACGAAAACATTAATTTTAAACAATTTGTTTATTTTTCGTCATTAGCGGGGAATGTACTTCAAAATAATGCCTCAATCATTGAATTTGATGAAGTAGTAAAGGAAATATGGCGTTCCGACAAAAAAAACCCTTTGAGAAATAATATATAAAATAATATATGAGAAGTTGACTAATTTTTATGTTTCTATTGTAATAAATCGTTTATTTTTATTAAAATATAAATCTTTGTTTTTTTTTATCTGTTGTTATTAAATAAACGATGAAATATCATTTAAATTGCATTTTTATTCAAAAAAGGAAAGATTTGAAGGTTACAACGCTAAAGCATTATTTTCACTTTCGAAAAATAAGGCGCTTCTGTTAAAGCGTGTCTACATTTGTATAAAAAGTTTTTAAAAATAAAGTTTTTTAACGAAAACATTAATTTTAAACAATTTGTTTATTTTTCGTCATTAGCGGGGAACGTAATCTTCAAAATGATGCCTCAATCATTGATTTTGATGAAGTAGTAAAGGAAATATAGCGTTCCGACAAAAAAAAACCCTTTGAGAAATAATATATAATGATGATGATTTTCAGATATGAAATATTTACGAATATTATCTTTATTTGTATTTGTGGGGTTTTTTTTCACTATATTAACATTTTGATAAAGTGATCTGTAGGAAATATTGAAACAGATATTTTATTAATAATTGATAAAGTCTACTTAATCGACACAATTCAATACTAAAAGTAAAATAAAATAATTAATATAAAAAACACTGCATAACGTTTCAAAACCTCATCTGCCTTGGTTTTCTTCACAAGATATTTTATTAATCGCTTTTATACTAGACAACAACACCTTTCTCAAATTGTCAATTAAACATCCATTGTCATTCTACTAAGAGTTGGAAATCATTGATTCGAGTACTTACTATAAGGCACAAGTGGCTAAATCACACAAGAATCTTTGACATACAAGTTTAACTGCCGAAAATACAGAGCTACTATTTGAATACATTAATAAATATTGAGCTACTATTTTTACAAAACGGAAATTAAATTTACGCCTGGTAAATAATTACAAAGCTTTCACTAATAAACCACTAGATTAATTTTTTTTAACCACAGTTTCATTTCGTTCTGTTATGTTATGTTATGTTAAGTTGTCATGTTATGCTAAGTTATATTATGTTGTTATGTTCTTATGTTCAGTTATGTTATGTTATTTTATGTCATGTTGTTATATTATGTTATTTAATGTCATGTTCTTATATTATGTTATTTTATGTCTTGTTGTTATATTATGTTATGTTTTGAGTGGTGTATTTGAGTGACTGGGAAGCTGAACAGTCAGACCTTAGGTCAATTGTGCTATCCCTAAGGAAAGAAGAACAGATGGAAGAAATGATGTGAAACAATGATGGAAGTAAAGTAGGGGAAACCGCCGAATCCAAGACAACCTGTCCAGTGCGGATTGTCTACCACGAAACCCAAATGAACACAGGTATTCAGACATTTTTGAAGTAGGACCCTAAATAAAATATTGTACCAAATATTGAAGAAATCCGGAAAGCCGTTTTAGAGTGAGGCGCCTACAATCAACCAAACAATCAAAGGCAAAATATTTTTCAGTTTGAATAATAATAATAATAATAATGATAATAATAATAATTATTATTATTATTTTTTTGTTTTTTATTTTTTTTATTTTATTTATTTATTTATTTATTCATTTATTAATAATAATAATTATACTAGGTTTTGAGTGGGCTAAAGGGTCCAACCATCCATGATGAGAACTCGTTCTAATATAGATCATGCTGCATCGGGTGTGGCGCAGGATAAAGTCACCCGCGTTCGGGGGTTAGGCAGAGGCTTCCGTTCGAAAAATATATGCTACAGTCTCCAGCAGGTGGTGATGGAGAAAGTGGCACCCCATCCTTTAGTATGGCTACCACAATGCCTGGGCAACACCATCCAGCCCGAACAGTGGGAAGTGTTTCGTCTGTGTCAGAACAGGCAACCACCATGACTGGGAAACCAATCCAGCGCATCCAATGGTCATCACAGATGAACCAGGATCTTATGCCCGACTTCTACACCATTACACAGTTAGGGACTCAATTCACAGGGTACAGACAAGCACTACACCACGCATTCACCACACGTTATCCATCGTTAGGGTTTAGCGAACAGCGGGTAGCGGATCAGTGACGTTCCATAGTAGTAAACAATCTTATTATCCCATGCATACTTGCACAAATTAGGGAAGAAGTCGCTGAATCCAACCACAGGACACCCTACCACACCCCACCAGAAGACACTACCATTACGGAAAACATAGAAGCAATCTCTACCCTTCAGTACACATGCCCCAACAATACAACAAACAGCATATTACAAGCACAATTTTTATAATTAATTTCTACACCGCACTAGCACAATACACAGGCACAGACCCCACACTCAGGCCTCCACTCCCCAAAGTATACACAGTACATAGCCAGGCTCACACAATACTGTGCAGGAAACAAAACAAAGAAACTTATGTCCCAGGTTAGGAAGATATTCAAGCACATAAACATTCGCCCTTCACATTCAAATCATAATAACCAGGTTCAGGAACATCTTGACAAAGTAAAACAAACACTGAGTGTATTTACAGAAAGATTACAAAGATACAAACAGTGCATTCTGCGCAAACAACAGAACAACACTTTTCAATACAATGAGAAAAAATTCTACAGATCCCTTACATCTCCCTCCACTACACCCAACACAAACACTTCCACCAGCGAGGCATTACATGAATACTGGTCGTTTCTTTGGTCCAACCCTATTCTCCACAATGACAAAGCACCATGGATCACAGAGGAACCACAACTCACTGATCACTTACCCTTAATGCCATGCCATGATAATACTCTCGCAGACAGCACTAAAACATGAACACTACTGGAAAGTATCCTGGTGCAGACGGAGTTCAGAACTTCTGGATCAAGAGGTTCACGTTCAGGCATGGGAAGTTAGTTCTTGCACTCACTGACATAATCCAAAACCCAGAACAAATGCCCCTTTTCCTCATACAGGGTGTCACTTACCTACAGAGCAAGAACACTGAAACAGCGTACCCTGCAAACTACCATCCAATCACTTGCCTCCCAACACTTTACAAACTTTTCACATCTTGCCTTGCAGACAAAATTTACAAACACATCGAGACACATAACATTCTTTCCGAACAGCAGAAGGGCTGTCGCAGGAATTCCCATGGTTGTAAGGAGCAACTCCTTATTGACTCGGTATTCCTGCAGCAGGCGCGCGCGAAGAATAGGAACTTACACATCGGGGACATCGACTACAAGAAGGTATTTGACTCAGTCCCCCATTCCTTGCTCCTACACACTCTTCAACTCTACAAAATACACCCCAAGATCACGGCATTCTTAGATGCCACGATAAAGAGTTGGAACACATCATTACACCTACGTACCTCCAACACTACCATCACTACAGATCCCATTCCCATAAGGAGAGTTATTTTCCAGGGGGACTCTTTGATTCATCTTTGGTTCTGCCTAGCCTTTAATCCATTAAGCCACATGCTAGACAACACTAACCACGGTTATAGGCTTACCTCAGGCACTCTGACACCATACAAAATCACACACTTACTCCACATGGATGATATTAAACTCTATGCCACAAACAACGCACAACTTAATAATAATAATAATAATAAGTCACAACACAGTTCACCAAAGACATTGGGATGGAATTTGGAATCGACAAATGCCGCAAGCTACATATAACACGCGGGAAGACTTCGAATTTGGAGGGTTTTGAACTGGACCGTGGGTTGGCCATCCAATCCATGGAAGAGGGAGAGACCTACAAGTTCCTGGGCTTCCAGCTAGCGCGGGTCTTTGACAACGCAAATATCAAAAACGCACTCAAGAAAACATACAGTGCTCGCGTTCACAACATCCTCAACACACAACTCAATGCCAGAAATAAAATTAAAGCCATCAACACTTTGCCGTCCCCACACTAACATATTCGTTCGGCATAATTCCTTGAACAAACATTGAACTCGAAGCACTACAATGCACAACATTCACTACATTCACGAAACATAACATGCACCACCCCAAGTCCCCTATGGAAAGGATGACTCTTCCCCGCAAGGAGGGAGGCAGAGGACTCATCAACCTCATCACCCTACACGAAAAATAAGTACACACTCTTAGGGAACTCTTCCTCCAAAGATCACTCGTCACTCCATTCAGCCATTGTCAAGGCTGACACACTCCTCACACCCCTGGATCTCGCAAACCCTTCTCTAACACTCCCCACCTCCGACATCCACACACAGCAGCTGCGTGAATCATGGGCTCGTAAGGAACTCCATGGCAGACATCGCCACGATCTCAGCCGCCTCATGTCGATCTGGAAGCGTCGAACAGATGGCTGACAAGTGGTGAGCTATTTGGGGAGACCGAAGGGTTCATGATTGCGACACAGGACCAAGTCATCCCCACAAGAAACACATTCTACACGACGCAAACACACATGACGACAGATGCAGGAAATGCCACACTACACATAAGATGATCGACCACATAATATCTGGCTGTCCCTTCTCTCCCAAACAGACTAGCTCCACCGACACAATCAGGTAGCGTCGATCGTTCATCAACAGCTAGCACACAAACACTCACTTATTCAGAACACGGTCCCATAATACAAGTATACACCACAAAGCGTACTAGTGTCACTCTCACATAAGCTGTACTGGGATCGCCCCATTCACACAGACAAAACCATACATCACAACAGACCTGACATCACACTTGTTGATAAGGTCAACAAACAGACCTATCTCATTGATATTGCAGTACCTATCAGCAAGAACATGCAGAAAAACTTAAACAGACAGGATCAGTAAATTCACTGATCTAGCACACGAGCTCCGTAAGCAGTGGAGGCAGGACCAAGTACGTGTTGTATCCATAGTCCTGTCCGCCACTGGTCTGGTGCCTCACACATTGCACCACAGCCTCAGCACACTAGGACTTCATAAAAACATTTACGCACAACTGCAGAAGGCTGTGGTACTCAACACAACACGCATAGTTAGAAATTTATGGACACAAGCACACATCCCTAATCATTCTTCCACACATTTTTTTTTTTTTTACACTTGGCAATTTGCGCTTTGGTCCTTGACCCGCCATATTGTTTTTGCTGGGGAAAGCCAAGGTTTGAAACATACAAACAAATAATAATAATAATAATAATAATAATAATAAAATAACATTCACTTATTAAGAGCACGGTCCCGTACTACAAGTACATACCACAAAGCGTATTAGAGTCACCCTCATATCGCTGGCTAGGAGCCAAAATGTTCTAACTACAGAGTAGATAGTTTTGAGAAAAATCTGTTTAAAGAGTAAAAAAATTCCCCCAAAATTGAGTTTTGTAGTTCAGCAAGTGAAACTCCCTTTATAATTATAAACGTTTGAAGTCCAAATTTTGGAATAAAATTTTTTTATAAAATCACAATATTTAACCTAGAAACTGCAGTTAGAACAAATTTGCTTTAAAGGACTATGCTTCAGAAATTCAGGCAACAATGTTCTAAGTAAGTTATTGGCAGTTGTAATGGTCTTTGATTAAGATTTTTTTCTCAAATATACATGTTTGTTTATATATACCGTTACGTGACATCATTTAATAACAAAGAAGAATAAAAAAATTAATAATGTAGCATAATGACTTTTGTAAGTTGACTCATTTCTGTTTAGTGGATAGGCCATTGTAGTATGGATGTCTATCAGCTGCTATTCATTTCTGGAGTCAAAAGAGTCCTTTTTAGACACACATTTTGGAGCTATTGTGATAGCGACCAAAATCGCTAGCTACTGCGTTTGTTCTGTCCGTTTGTCCATCCGTGTTTGTCCATAACAACTCCCGAACGCAAGGTCTGATCGACAAACTGATTTTACCATCGTGTTCAGAGGCCCAAACACTGTAGGAATTCGGTATTTTGAGGGACCAATGCCTCCCCCTACATGTTCGAGATATTTACGATTGTTATCATAGTAAACCACGCCGGTGTGGTCGAGCGGTCTCAGGCGGCGCGGCGGTCTGCCGTGAGGCCAGTCTGCCGGTGCCTGGGTACCCGGTTGTGAGCTTGGATGTTTCAAAAATTTCCTTTCCTGTGTTTAAGTCTCTTCTTCGCTTTCTCTTCGGTCTGACGTCATTCCCTAATGGCGTCCTGAGGGTTAGCTCTGGGAAAGCACCTCAGTATCTTCTCCACTTGAAATTATCGGAACAGAAGCTGGCGGCTGGAATCTGGCTCCCTAAACCCACAATTGGTGGAACAGGGAAAATCGGCTATGTATGTAAGTATGTATCAGTGTAACCCCCCCCCCGCTATTACAATTACCGAACGAAAGGTCGGATCGACAAACTGATTTCACCATCGTGTTCAGAGGCCCAAACAAGGAATAGGGTATTTTCGGGGCCCTTAAATTTTTACTTTAGCACAAAATTGTAGTCACTTGTTTCATTTTCATCAACACCAATCGCATATGGTAATTTCAAATGCTTTGCCCCTTTTCTTGCAGGAAATAGCCACACTACTACATTTTACTGATATTTCTATAAGGAAAGTAATTTTCCCTTCCCTCTTAGCTTTTTCTAATCTAAGCCAATGCGTTGTTGCAATGCAGGAGAATGCTCTTGATTTCGCAATCTGAGATTCCACTTCTTGCCAATTGATAAAATCTTTGTGGCTTATCTCATGAACTATGTAAGGCAACGTTTTACATGCATTACTTATGGTGGTAGTCACTGGGTGCTTCAACTTTTCCTTGCTTCGTAGTTCTGAAAATTGTTGAGTTAACAGAATCACATTTTATAAAAGAATGGCCAGCCTCAAAAAATTTATGGTCAATGACTTCTAACTTCGTGGACTTGAAGCTGAGCAGTGATAAACATGGAACATAGCATACGATTGCAATTTTTGACCGCCACAGGTAGCACTGTGCAGAACTGTTTTCATTATCCGTTTTCTATCCCCTTCCATTAACCAAATCCAAAGAGCTGTAGCAACGTCATTGGCACCTCTACCATCTAGGTTTTCGGTCCACAAGAAACAGTGTCCTTGGTTAGAACAGTAAGAACCGTAAGATTGTACATGTTGAGCTTTCGAACATAAAAATCTCCAATGAAAAGTTTTGGAACAGTAGCACCTGTTGCAGATACTATTACTTTGGCATCTTACTTTTTGTCAGCTTCTTTGAATTGATGTGCCTGCATTTTATGCCGCAAATATGATTCATGATCGCTTCGTGGAGCTTCCGATACGATGTTCGCCTTCTCATGAGCTCGACATAACTCGAAGGTACGACATTGGTCCTTCCACGGTTTATGAAATGCCAGATTGAAGCTTGTGCTGAACACCTGTCTGTACTGGTTCTGCTAACAGGCTTTAAATTGGTTGGCAACTATTTGGTACACAAACTATTATGCCTACAATGCTATGCTGACTCTCTAAATATTCCCATTTAGAATCTAATGTACAACAGTGGCTTTCCACTCGAGGAAACTGATTGCTGTCATCCTTTACAAACTTACGGATGAATCAGGTATTTTATTATGTGCAGTTTACTTTGCAGGAGAAGGAGAAAAGCAACTGTGACATTTTTAAATGCCGAATTTACCATCTGTTGCAAAATGTCAAGTGTGTTTAGTAAAAAGTCTTTACATACTCTCTGCCAATCGCTGGTCCTTTTAGGCAACGTATATACATAGGAAAACCTTTTACATGTTGACTCTGCAGTGCTTCTTTTTTTCTCTGTCTTCACCAAACAACTTGTTAAAAATATATTTTGGGCCTTGCGGTTCCCTGTCCCCAAAAAGCTTTATTAATTTTTTCTTGTTCTGTAAAAAGGTATCAAATTGTTGCATTTTTTCAGACAGTTGCACTGTCCTTGCACTTGGCGCGGTCGTTTATTGTTCTTACTTTTACGTTACTCTCCCTTATTGTACTCAGCCATTTTTAGGATTTTGATCCAGTTTTTTGGTTTTCAAACATGCTTTCGTGTCTTCCGTGGTCTTCCACTTTTCTTCGCCTCTGCAGCTTCAGTAATAACGTTGTCATTAGAGCTGCTGTTGCCTGAATTATCTAATAGTCGAGCAGCATTTATATCTTGCATGCTGACTATCAGCTTCTTCATTAATTCTGACATCATCATCTTCATCACTCCTTTGCAGGAACACTGAAATATCTGAATCTTTATTGTCTTTATCCATGAGCAGGAAGAATGAATCATCTCAACCTAACATCCGAGAATTTAAGAAATCAAAACCACATAAAACATTCAAATTCATATTAGAATCATAACCATCTCAAAAGCAAATCTGCAGTTAGAACATTATTGCTCTGCATAAAATTCTAAAATTCGAAAATAGAACAAAATGAAATTTTAATTCTAGGGTGAAAAAAATTTTTTTTCAAGAATGTCCTTAATATTAAAAAATGTGTAATTTCATGTAGTTTTAGGTTTAATTGTTAACAAGAAATTCATAAAAACTGTAGATAGAACATTTTAGCTCCTAGCCAGCGATATAAACTATACTGGGACCGCCCCATTCACACAGACAAAACCATACATCACAACAGACCAGACATCACACTTGTTGATAAGGTCAACAAACAGACCTATCTAATTGATATTGCAGTGCCTATCAGCAAGAACATGCAGAAAACTCACGCAGACAAGATTAGTAAATACACTGATCTAGCACACGAGCTCCAGAAGCAGTGGAGGCAGGATCGAGTACGTGTTGTACCCATCGTTCTGTCTGCCACTGGTCTGGTGCCTCACACATTGCACCACAGTCTCAGCACACTAGGACTTCACAAAAAACACTTATGCACAACTGCAGAAGGCTGTGGTACTCAACACTACACGCATAGTTAGGAAATTTATGGACACAACCACACATCCCTAATCATTCTCGACACGTCTTTACACTTGGCAATATGTGCTTTGGTCCTTGACCCGCCATATTGTTTTTGCTGGGGAAACCCAAGGTTTGAAACATACAAAAATAATAATAATAATAACAATAATATTTTAATCTACAAACGAATATCTACAAACAAACAAAAATAAGAAACCGAATAAAGAACTAAATAAAACTTACTAAAAAATTAGTGAGTAATTAAATTAGTGAGTTAAATCAGTAAAAGACTAATTTCAAAATATGCGACATCAGCTTTACCAATTAAAAAATTATTTCAATAATTAAAATTTAAGTATTTTCTTTTGCTTTAAATGGAAACTTTCCTCACTTTAAATTGTTTATAATAAGCTTATTTAATTATTTAGGTAATTATGTTTGTTTCTAACAAAATGAAAATAAAAGATTTAACGTGCTGACAATATTAAGAGAAATGTATGTAAAGCCCAGCAAAGAATAAATGCCTTTTTCTGATTCAATTATGGGGAGGATTAGGGAACAGCTGTTTCACCCTTCAACGGGATCTTCAGCCCTAATCCGCCTCCCTCGATAAAAGAATCAGAAAAGGCACAAACCTATGAAAAGGTCACCGGCCATCCTGATAGTGACCTCCCAAAGGCAAAAAGGCAAGAAACAAAATTTTTGAAAAGCGGAGAGGCTTTATCAAAAACATTGTCTACAACTAGTAGACCAAAGGAAATAAAGCAATGAAAAACAAAAAAACAAGGCTACATTCACACAAAATAAAAGATTTAACGTGCTGACAATTTTAAGATAATGTACGTAAAGCCCAGCACAGAATAAATGCCTTTTTTCTGATTCAATTATGGAGAGGATTAGGGAACAGCTGTTTCACCCTTCAACGGGATCTTCAGCCCTAACCCGCCTCCCTCAATAAAAGAATCAGAAAAGGCGCAAACCTATGAGAAGGTCACCGGCCAACCTGGTAGTGACCCCCCAAAGGCAAAAAGGCAAGAAAGAAAATTAATTCTCCCCATAAAATTGAATCAGAAAAAGGCATTTATTCTGTGCTGGGCTTTACGTACATTTCTCTCTCTATGTTTGTTTCTAATTTGCAGAATTTTATTTCGAGTTCATTTATGTTTTAATGGTCCACTGTATGAAATCAAATTCCAGCATTTCTCTTAATATTGTCAGCACGTTAAATCTTTTATTTTGTTCAAATGTAGCCTTGTTTTTTTGTGATTCTTTGCTTTATTTCCTTTGGCCTACTAGTTGTAAGCAATGTTTTTGATAAAGCCTCTCGGCTTTTCAAAAAAAAAAATTTTTGTTTCTTGCCTTTTTGCCTTTGGGGTGTCACTGCCAGGTTGGCCGGTGACCTTCTCATAGGTTTGCGCCTTTTCTGGTTGCTTTATCGAGGGAGGCGGGTTAGGGCTGAAGATACCGTTGAAGGGTGAAACAGCTGTTCCCTAAACCTCCCCATAATTGAATCAGAAAAAGGCATTTATTCTTACATTTCTCTCTCTATGTATGTTTCTAATTTGCAGAACTTTTATTTCGAGTTCATTTATGTTTTAATGGCCCACTATATGAAATCAAATTCCATTAATCTCAAATATATTCTCAAGATTTTAGATCTTTAATTGCAATTTGAATGTATTCGGAAAAAGTCGTGGAATTCTGCTTGTTCCTGTAATTTGAGAATCAGCAACTTTCAAGCTTCGAGGAATCTTCTGTAATAAGTTAAACAGAATATTATTTGGAAAAACGAGAAGAAGCAACTGTGAGTCTTCTTTTTTTTGTAATATCTATTTAAAATTTCGTTTTGAAAATCAATATCATAAATTTTAAGCAGTGCAATAAAAAAGAAACTAAATTGCTGATGTAATTGTTCTGTTTTTTATATGTCCAGTTATATATAAAAGTATATATAAAAGCCTTTTTTTATTTAGTATTTCATGAATTAAAAAGAGAAATGATGTAATTCAGTTTTTTGTTTCTATATAAAATTTTGAATAGAAATTAGAAATCTGAGAGTTGCTGAAAATATTCCATTAATTATTAGCAATTGATGTTGAATTATTAGAAGCTTCTATTAGAAGGAGGTAATTTGAATCTACTTATCATGAGAAATTGATTCATATATGCAACACGAACACAAAATAAGAAAATAATAAGATTTAAAGATCTAAAGTTCTCATTATCAAAAGCCCCCAAAAAACTCCTTCTAATATAACAATATATGGATTATGAGAGCAAACCATAAAATAACCATATTCATTTAAAATCACGCTACTTTCAAGTATTTTCAGTTAATGTCACTTTCAAATTTCCCAGGATGTAATATCAGGATCTATTGTTACTTGCAAGATTCGTATAAAATGAGGTCATATATTATGAATGCGTTCTAAATAGTTCATCTGCTCATATAGGACGATAACTGTTAAAATTTTGATAAATTTTTAAAATTCATCTGGTTTTTGGTGAAAATTCTAATGGTCGCTTAACAGTTAGCTGAAGACATTCTGCTATAGCGATTTCAACAATTTTTTTAGCGCTCGTCTAGATGTCAATAGGGGAGGATATTGAACGATCTTTCAACACACATCGTTCAGCTGAAAATAAACATTGTATTAATATTATCTTGAAATGCTCCCTTTTTTTGTCTCCTATAGAAAGCATTGCTGAAATGATAGGACATCAAAAATTGAACATAGAATTGCTGTATCACAAATTACTTGAAGATTTGTCAAATCTGTTGTAAGGCAATTTAAGACACCAAGATTCAATTTGTCGATGCTAGATGTGAAGACATCAGCTAATAATGATCAGATATAAATCAAACATTTTATTTGACTAAAGTTTTGGTTATTTGCTTATTTCCTATATCTATCAACTCCACAAAACTGCATTTATATAGCTTTAATATTTCTGAATTTTACAATTTATATGTCATTAATATACATATATATAAATAATAGTTTTAATAAACGTTGATAGCATGAGAATAAAAACAGTTAAATTAAATTTGCTTTAGGATTCCAATACGAATATATCGTAGAATACAGATTAGAATATATAAAGGGAATGTAATTGATCACGAAAAATGTCCGAAGGAAAGAAATACATGTTTATGCACACTTATCTCTTATGATGTCTAATATTAATATCCAACATTTAAAATCTAATCAATAAAACAATGATGAGGCTTACCAAACAGATAATTGCCTTCTTCAGTTAAAATCCACGAAGAATTAAATACAAACTGAAAACATGGTTAAATGACATGGACTCTACAAATGCTTATCTACAACAATGAAAATTTTAATTTAGGGATAAGAAAAATTGATGGACGTGATCAAAGATAGTAAATTTGAAACGAAGTGAAAGAAGTTAAAAAAGTAATGGCAAAGGATAATTATTGTTTGCATTCGAAACTAAACCCGAAATACAGGAATGATATAAAACTTATTGTAAGTCAACAATTACAAAAAGTTGGCAATAATAGTAAGTGCTAATGCGGAAATCGATATTTTAAAAAATGAAAAAAAAATATATTAGATTAGATTGTAGTGAATGGATGTGGTCGGAAAGCTAAGAACCCCGGAATTAGGTTTAATATTGAACCCACGGAAAGAAGGAGGTAACAATGTACAAGAATCAGTGGCGTATATAAAATATATTTTATATACGCCACTGATTC
>JAFIDM010025988.1:0-38051 GCA_023159025.1 Thereuonema tuberculata
TTCACATTTTCACATTTTTCTTTAATTTGAAAAGTATTTTTTTTTTTTCACTGGTCTTTATTTCTTTACGTTCATAAATTTTATAATGATACCAGGTATTTACAATTCTAAATTATAATAATAACTGTTATTGGTAATTATTGTTTGGGAAAATATTACTCGTTAACATATTTCATTAAATCTTATTTCCTTTCATTCTCTCCTTGTCTATCCAGTCTAAGTAATGAGATACTCTGGTGTAGACTCCAAACATATTTGGTCGCGCACATCCTTCTCCATACGATACAATTCCAGCCAAGTAGAATTTCTCATCTTCAATGTGGCATATCAGTGGACCTCCTGAATCCTCCTGAAAGAAGTAATATATTGAGAAAGTCAGGATTCATTAGGCCATATATTAATAATAGAAATTTTCAAGAAATAGCATTTTAATTAATGCATTCAATTAACATACATAATTTTATTTTATTTTTATTTGCTGTAGAGATTAGTGAGAATGACTCAACTGCTGAATGGACTTTCAATTTAATTTTCTGAAGAGTGACATAGATGACATGATTAACATCTACTTATGCTTTCTTTCTATTTGTAAATGGAGAGAAAATCGGACAACAAATATGCCTTCACACATTGAGCCAACATCAACGGGAATTCTGTACAGCTGTTTCATCCTTATTATGGAATCATCATAAGGATGAAACAGCTGTACAGAATTCCTGTTGATGTTGGCTCAATATGTGAAGGCATATTTGTTGTCCGGTTGGCGATTTTCTCTCCATTTATAAATAATTACGGAAGTTAAACTTGCTTTCTTTCTATTTGATTATAGTAATCATGAATTTTATGTTTCAATATTCATTATTATAGAGAGTTAATACATTAGTATCATTATTCGTCAGCTAATAACAGTAGCAAGAAACTGAAATATTATAGTGAATATTTCAATTTTTTGTCACTTTCAAGTATATTTTTTAAATTTATGTGTAATTAATTCAAATACAGTTATTCTTTTTAACAAGTAAAGAGCTACTTTTATTGAATAAAAATCTTAGTAAGTAAATATATTTTTTTAATTTTTGTCAAGCTGAAATTCACAATTTCATGAAATGCTATTTTAGGAAAATTATAAGTTTCAAGAATGTGGAGTATACAATATATCAGTCCAAGTATCTTATTATTCTGAAAATGTGCTATCCAAGACAATGAAACATATAGTCTTTCTTCTTATATAAGACATTTAATTTAACACCAATTTCTATCTATCTAACATTGGAGATTCCTGACATTAGATCTTCTGAATCTAAATTTAAAATTTAATTGCTAAATTAAAAACGCTAGTGTATGAGGATGCCTACACCAAACAAAAATTAACCCGATGCACCTGCTTATAAACTAAATAACTTAATTTATTAATAACGACTATAGTTTCAAGTATATTTGTTGAGTACCCATCTTCAAGTTCCTTGAATTTGAAATGATGGACTTGAAAAAGAACTTGAAGATGGATACTGAACATATGTACTTGAAACTATAGTCGTTATTAATAAATTAAGTTATTCAGTTTATAAGCAGGTGCATCGGCTTAATTTTTGTTTGGTGAATATGATCAACGCACTAAAACTGCAACTGTAATATGAGATGCCTGATTATAACTTTTCTGGTCTAGAGAATTTTAAATAAAGTAGCTTAAGGAGAAAGGAATAGAGAAGCATAGATCATTTCAATTAACTATCAATTCAATCACACTATCCAGCATTAAATAAAAAAGAAGTGTTCTAGTAATGTTAGGTGTACCTTTTTTTTTTGACATATTTTATTTGGATTAATTTACTGGGAATGTAATTTCATAGTTGATTTCTCTACATCTAAGAAAGATATTAAGATATCCTTTTGCGAACTCAGTTTCAAGAAATAGCTTGCAACTATGTAAAATTTAATTTTTAATTTTCAATAAGCTAAATAAACTGCTACATACATTAAAGTAAATTGCCTTTGGGATTAAGCTGATACCCTCATACAGCCTTTTCGAGCTTCTACTGCTCTCGTCGTAAACCCAAAAAGGTGTACGAGCAGAAATAATCTAACTGTGATTATCTTAATGATCCCTCAAAACGAAAGAACAAGAAATGAAAACAACAATAAATGTGGAATACAAACACCTTGTGCTTCACAATTACCATCTCAAAAGGTATTTACCCACAAAGAAAAGAAAAAGACAAAAATAAGGAAAACAAAACCCTCTAAGGAGTGAAAAGTCACAACAGTAATCATATTAAAGTAAAATGCCTTTTGAGTTAAACTGAGATCCTCAGACGGCCGTTTCAAGATTTTTCTGCTCTCATCAGTCAATGCAAAACACAAAAACGACATATGAGGGGAAGCATAAATTAAATGTGTTATCATAATTAGTATCATTTAAATGGAGATCTTCAGTATTTGTAAATATAGTAAAAGTGAACATTAACTAAACTAACGCATCATAATGGATGGAAGATAATAACAATGAGATCAAAAGCAGATAAAGAATTGTAGCTGAAAAAAAAAAGAAATAATATGGAGACAGCTTTTTTTTTTTATAATAATACTCATGTCAATAGCAAGAGAAGATTTATTTTTATCTGCCTTCACTCTTCACCTGTTAGTATTACTATTGTTTTAATACTGATTTTTTTTTTCCCCCTCTCAGAATGCAATAAAATAACTACTGCCACCGAAAGGTTAGAAGTTTTTTTTTTTTTCTTTTTACAGTTTAACTGAAAATGTAACATTTTGAAGTAAAAGAAGTAGCTTCATTTCAGTCTTTGGTTCATCTTTCATAAGTTTTTGTAATGTTAATGGAATCATGAGTTTAAAATATTCCTTACACTGCATGTATCCTTTCCACCATTGAAATATCCAGCACATATTTGAAGCGAACTATTGAAATTTTCGTAATTTGCATGACAGACATCACCTGGGACAACAGGAAGAGTTAATTCCCTTAAGGTCATGGACATTTCTCCACCTGTAAAGAAGGGGAAAAAAATGTTGGAAAGAGATTATTACTTTTCACTTACAAGAAATCAAATTGATTGGGAATATTTCTTTTAAATCTATTGACAAAAACAGAAGCTACATTTTCATATTTTTGATTCATAGTCATTAGCTTATGAGAAATTGGCCAAACAAAAATTAATATCTGGAAAAATGCTATTTAATTATAATATAAGGTAGGATAGGGTAAAGCATCGTAATAAAACATGTAGTGCTTAGGTGAATGAATTGGAGTCCAGTATGACTTCTACAATTGAGATATCAGTTTATTAGATGCATCACACCTCCTCATCTAAATGGTTCATACCAACACACAGTATATCAAGTGGTCACTGTTGCGCTACAAATTAGGATGTCCCTTCTAACTTCTGTTAGGCTTAGAAAAAAATCACAATATGGGGAAAGTGAGTGACCTGAATGATCTTGATTGTGGCATCATGGTTTGTGTCAGGCCTATTGGATCGAGTATCTCTGAAACGATTGTCATCCTGGTTTTAGATCACCACAGTTTCAAGAATTTACTGTAAGTGGTGCGAGAAAAAAAAATCCATTGATTGTCAATTTTGTGGAAGAAACAGTTTATAGATCAGAGGGCCCAGAGCATATTGAAGATAATCATATAAGATATCTGACGAATCATAACCAAGGAAATAGCATTATAATTCAATCTTAGAATACAGAGTATCATCTTGGAATGCACCAAACTTTGTACCTTGTCTTGAATTACATTACATTACTTTTCGTATTGATAAAAATAAATATTTTAGTATTTTGAATGATTCTGGCATGGTCAACAATATAATAAATAAAAAATATAATAAACAAATTATTTAATAAATAATAGCAATTAATTGCAGAAAATATTGATATATAAAACTTCCACTGGATTCAAACCCTCTACTGAACATTATATTTTTATTATAAGGCATTCGACCTCTAGAATATTGTGCATATTACAGTTGTTATTTAAGATCTTTTATGATAGCATAATTCTTTTTTGTCACTTTCTAAGAAACAAGAATCTTTAGAGCAGAAAGCCAAGACACCTATCTTATCGTGTCTGCATATTAACCAGAAAAATTCCCATGTAATTTAGCAACATCATCTGATGACTTTTCCTTCTAAGACAAATACAAACATTTACTTAGATGTAGAATCATTATTATTCCTCTGTAGCAGTTATTGATAAGTATTTTCAAATTTAATTGGATAGTTATCACACAATGGCATGAAAACAGAACCAATACGATACCTAAGAAAGTTAATAGAAGTTTTCTATATTAAACTGTTTTACATATTAAAGTTACCATCTGTAGCTTGTATCTTCCCCCACAACACCTGTTTCGCCTACAACCATTGATCATCTACAGACTTCATTTCTCTTAGTTGGAGACTTCAATGCTCATTCTCCCGTCTGGGTTCTTCTCCACCAATACTAGAGGAACTGTTATTGAAGATCTTTTACTTCGGTGTAATCTTTGTCTCTTTAATACAGTTGCAGCGACTCATTTCACATCCTTGCCAATATCCTTCTCTGCTATTGATTTAACAATAGGTTCGGCTTTGCTTTTCCCACCACTCTTTATATATTGATGACTTACAGATTTCCTGCTGTTCTGTTAATTAATGTCTGATTGAAAGACAACAGCTCTGAATCAGTTGCAGACGTGGACTGTTTCTAATGTTTTTACGTTCTCACAATCAAAGACTGTATGTGTCCATTTCACTCAACATCAGAGAATTTTTCCTGATCCCCAGCTGACTCTTGGTGGAATCCCACTTCCATGTCTTTCTCTGCATAAATTTTTAGGCCTGTTTTTGACAGAAAATTGACTTTTAAGGATCACAGAAACGGTGTATTTTAAAATTAAATTGTATCAAAGTGCTTTTGCATTCTACATGGGGTGGTGATCGCTTGGTCTTGTTGCGCATTTACTGTGCCCTTATTCGATCCCAAATGGATTATGGCTGCATTGTGTATGGCTCTGCAAGGCATCCGTACTTTGGACACTTGATCCTGTTCATCATCAAGCCCTCCATTTCTGCCTCGGTGCTTTCTGAACTTCACCCATTTCAGCCTGTACGCAGAGGCTCTGGAACCGTCCCTGCACTTTCGTAGACAAGCTTTGTCTCTCCAATATTTCGCACGGATTTCATCACTTCCACATAACCCTGCTCATCAATGTGTCTGTCGTCCCCGTCAACGACGACTTTTCACCAATCGTTCTTTCAATTATCCCACCGTTTGGACAGCGGGTGACTCCTTGGCTCACTACACTAAGCTCACTGAGCTTAACTTTGCCACTCTACTTACTTTGACATCGGCACATTGGAAATATCATCTACCAAACTTGATTTCTCGCTTCACAATTTTGCAAAAACCCACACGCCTTCAACAGTCTTTCAGTCTCTGCATCGGGATCATTTGTCCCATCACTAGGATTTCAACATTTTCTACACCGATGGATCTAAAGGCGCATCTTATGTTGGAGCAGCCTTTTATAATGAGACTTTCAGTAATGCTGTGAATCTTCATCCTGAGGTTTCGGTGTTCTCTGCTGAGCTTTATGCCATTTTCCTAGCCTTACAGTATGCATTTAGGAAAAGTTTTCCAAAACTTTTATCTACAGCGATTCTTAGAGTGCTCTGCAAGCACTGTGCAGTCACATCCTGAAGGTTCACCTTTTGTTTTGTCCATATATAACTTCTGAATATGAAAACAGATTGAATTTTACTTTTTAATTAGTATGTAGTCTGTATTTATCTGCTTATCCTTGTGTTGAATATAATTTCTTGTGTGTTGCTGAATATGGAGCTGCCTAATTATTTGGTTTGGCCTAATTTCATATTTGAAGCTTTTAAAAGAAAATTTAATAAATGATAATTACTTGTAAGAATTTAAAAAAGAAAATTGTATTAATCAAATACCTTCTTTAGTTAATCCCCAGCCAGTGACAATACAAGGACCACTGACTACTTTGGAATGATCTGGAAGGCAAATTGGGCTGACATAACGACTGGTTAAATTCAATGGAGAAGATAACTTCAAAAGGGCGATGTCATTATGAACTGTGTGACTATTTAAAAAAATAATAATAATTGGAATATATCTTTTATGTATTGTAGATCTCCAATATTTTTAGAATACTTGATTAATGTGAATTAATAAATGTGAATAAAAAGTAAATCAAGCCAAATTCCGACTCTTTATTTGTCTACTTCTAATTTTCCGTATCTAAACTTTGCATTTGATTTTGCTACATCGCATGATAAGCAGCTACCATTGACAATAAAACGTTTTGTAACTTTTGTAATATACAGTTGAGAGAAAAGGTTTTTGCTTTTACTCCTAAAAATGCTTTAGAACAAAAGAAAGAAAAGTTCTAAAATGAAATTTTAAGTCCAAAAACACTCAGATGGTCCATCTGTAACTCCAGATAATTTAGAAGCTATATAATCTATTATGCTGACATTTTAACAGTAGGTAAAGATGGTTGAAGTGAAAATCCTTGTAGGTTTTCTTTGTTTTATGATCAATAGATAAGAGAGTATGGTAAAAAAAAATTTCTAAACTACAATCATTGAGATAACTAAAAAAAAAATATTTGTCTTAGGCAATGGCGTAACTAGGAATTTTAATCCCTGAAGCAAAATATATCTGTGGGCTCCTTCACTCTTCAAAAAATTTATATGAGTTATATGAGCACATGAAGAATTTTTTATCTTCTTAATTAGTTTTAATTTTAACTAACAAAAAAAATTAATCCAATTCAGTTACAAAATTCAGAAAATAAAAAGTGATCAGTATTTGTATTCGTTCTGAAATTGAGCTGTAATTAGAGAATGCTTGTGGTACATTCTGAGTTCGAGTCCTGATATTTTTTAGTTTGGGTTTGTGATATTTTGCAGTTTTGGATTATATTAGTTATTTCTTCGAATTACGCTTGTACCTTAAAACAAAATAAGAAAACACCAACATAACAAATTGGCACCATGTAAGTCAGTCTTTTAGTGAAGCTATTTAAATTGGTTATTGCTTTAGATTGGACTTAAAGTTGTAAGTTTGTAATCGTGATAAAATAAGTAATGCGCAGTTTTCTTTAGGAAGTAATAAGTATTGTGTACAATGCTGTAGTACACAATATTTATAGAACTTAAAGATGTTGTATATAGGCTACTGAGTGTGTGTGTGTGCGTGCGTGCGTGCATGCATGCATATTATTTTTATTTTTACACTGAACTTTTTTCTTTACTTGTTAAAGCAATGCTGAGATAGTATTTTAACTTTTTAGCGATCCCGTCCACAAAGTGTTAATTCTGTCCTTCTGTCCATTACTCCATCTGTCATAATCTCTACAGCGCAAAATATAAATCCAACAGACTTGACTGATATTTTATTGAAATTTTATGACTTGCAGAGGAGGGGAAAAATACCAGTCCCGATCTGCGATCGCCTCGATAAAAGTAGCCGAAAATGAAACAATGTCGCAACCTCTACACGCCCAAATTACAAGACCGCCAGATATTATTAATGCCTTATTGGAATTCTTATGACTTGTAGAGGTGGAGAAAAATACGAATTCCGGTCAATGGTCTTTTTCTGAGTCACAGACAGTGGCCAACAATGAAACATGTCACCAATTCTATAGCTCAAAAAGTCGGATAGATATGGGTGATACTTTATTGGAACCTTTACGACTTGAAGAGGTGGAGAAAAAATATGAGTTCCGATCTATGGTTATTTTCTATCTTGTATGAACATGTCTGGGATCGCTATGGTTTCGTGAACAAAATGAAACCATTTTTTTTTCCTTTCTTTTGTTCCCTTGTCGTTGATGCCCTTAATTCTGACAGAACGACTTATATCAACATGTTATAAAAATATAAAAATACATCAGAATACTTTCTTACCTATTCCATTCGGGATGTGGGATAATTTCTTCTACACTTATCCTTTGTTCAGGGCCTTCGAATTTTTCTAAATTATATTCTCCGGCAACCACTTGATATTTGCCGCTTAATTACAAGAAAAAAAAATTGAAATTCAAAAAAAAAAAAAAAAATCAGCGCTTTTTATTTTATAACTTTCATTTTATCAACTGTTAATGATAGCTTATTGATAAAATTCTAAATTATTTCAAATTTAAAAGCTAATTTAAAATTTTAAATTTATTTCTCAATTTTAAATAAAAAATTATTTGATAATTTTAAAAAAAAAATTTTTTTTAGGCTCTCACAGCCGGTTTCTCCAATGAGTATCATTATTAGCTCATGTCGAAACTTAATTGGACTAAATTCAGAATGAGCTTATTACTATTTGGAGAAACTGTCTTTTCTCTCTCTCAATTAGCGATCTTCGGTAACCAAAGGTACGCGATCTATGGAACTCATGCGCCCAACCGGGCGATCCCCTATAAGAACCCGTAGACGGACTAGGGAAAGATACTGAAGTGGTTTCCCGTTGCCTTACTCAGGAAATCATTACGGAATGACTTCAGACCGAAGAGAAAGTGAAGAAGAGGCTGAAAACAGGTAAGAAAATTGAAATAACCAAGCCACGCCGGGAATCGAACCCAGATGCCGACACAGCCGCACAGCAGACCGCCACCAAGACCGCTCGGCCATGCCGGCATGGCTAACTGTCTTTCCAGAGTTTTCAAAAGCTTGTCTCATGTTTATTTGTGATAGGCATCTGAATTATTGTCTTTTAAAAATTCTGGATCAATTTTTTTAGTCCAAAGATAGTTTACTGTTGCTCTGTTACCCATGACCTTTTGGAATCCCTTTGAAATGGCTACAGATCAATAAGATGCAAACAACATCCCTATAAGGATCACAAATAAATGAAAAGCTTCATGATACAAAAGTAAATACGGAGCCTCCAAGCTTTTCCATTGTTTGAGATACTGTATTGCAGCCAAACAATACCTGCGCAGGGTAGTAACTGTAACTGAATACTTTGCATCACATACATATTCATTTCTGCATCTAACAAATGGGACCTCGGCAATTTAAACACGAGATTATTGATAAAAAGTGGCTCTTTATCTCGGTCTATCAATCTCGTTATGCAAACCGTCTGCCGTAACATTTCTCGTTTGACCTGCAGCGCCATCTGAGTGTGAAAAGATCAAACTGAATCAAGGTGTGTTGTGGGCTCTGAAAGTCAGATTTTCTAGTGAATCTGTAACAAATTTACATCTGAAAAATAAAGAGACAGACTGATCCGTATTAAAAGTGAACAATCTTTGGTTGATATACCTTTTATTGATTATAACCTATTGAAAATTGGAAGTAAAAGTTATCCAAATTTCTCCCCCTCCCCCTAGAAAAAGTTGAGTGAAACAGTGATAAATCCTAAATGGATATATATTGTGTCAGAATATAATAATTTTTCTCCGGAAGAAGAAGTATTTTTCCCGATCCGTGAACGTGAATAGAAAAATACATAAGTATTCGCATTACTGGAGATCGACTGTATGAATTTATGTATGAAATAGACTGAAATGCCACAGTGAATGCTGTAATACCCATATGAATTCATAATTTCTGTTTATATTTATCCATAAATGTAATTAATTAATGGAACTTTGTAAATAATGAAAAAGAAAAGTTTGGTAATATCTATCATTTTTCTCCGGAGTTTTAAATGAGAAGCAAGAATCTCGGTCAATTCTTCTGCGCGATTCATGGACTGGACATAACGACAAATCAATTCGAAAAGCAGCATTCCAGGGCAAAATCATATATTTACCAATATTATCAAAGAAAACAATCAGATTTATTCAACGTTTGGATTTAAATTTCTTTCAACTATATTGAAACTAAGTTGTCTGTGACAAAATGACAGTAACTTTCAGTGAATACTTCTTATTCGTGAAAATGAAGATGCCATTCTCTAATGAAATGAGCAAAGCAAAGATTTAAGAACACCAGAAATTAAATTGCATCAGAGAGAATTTATAATTGATTCATAAAGACAAATAAATTCTAAAAGTACCATTCCCGTGCCAAACCATTTATTTACGAATATTACCAAAGAAAACAATCAGATTTATTCAACATTTGGATTCACATTTCTTTTAACTATGTAAGTTCTATGTGAGAAGACTGATGGACTACTTACGACTCAACATTGCGAATCCAGAAATTAAATTGCATCAGAGAGAATTTATAATTGATCTTCACTCTGTTATCTAGAATGAGCTTATGAACCAGCCTTTAAAAATATGTTATCATGTACTTGGCGTGCATCTGGATTTGATACAAATCACACTGTCCCTTCTTTTCAAAATGTGATTGAACTGTTTAATGTGTTTTAATGTTAGGGTGGAAACTGTGAAAACATTTATTTGTTTGTTGTGTTTGGTGTTCTTGTAATCTTAGTTTTGCTCATTTCATTAGAGAATAACATCTTCATTTTCACGAAGAAGAAATATTCACTGAAAGTTATTGTCCTTTTGTTCTCATTTTATAAAATCCATAGAGTACTATTTCAACTTGAATTACCAAACGACGTAATGATAGATAATACCAACTTTTCGTTATTCATTATTTACTAAGTTCCATTAATTAATAACATTTGTGGAAGAACATAAACAGAACTTCTGAAATAAACTCTCACTGTGGCGTTTCAGTCTATTTTCTGCATAATTTCATAGAGTCGATCTCCAGTAATGCGAACATTTATGTATTTTGCTGTTCATGTTCACAGATTGGGAAAATACTTCTTCCGGAGAAAAATTATTATATTCTGGCACAATATACTGTATGTCCCTTTAGAGAGTTTTAATCACTGTTTCACCCAACATTTTCTTGGGAGTGGGGAAATTTCGATCCATATAAATAGGTTCATCAACTAAAGATTATTACTTTTAATACAGATCAGTCTGTCTCTTTATTGTTCAATTGTAAATTTGTCACAGATTCACTAGAAAATCTGACGATTGGAGGCCACCTTAATACACCTTGATTCAGTTTGATCTTTTCAGTAAAAGAGGAACGTTAAGTTGAATTGAAAGATAGATAATTCATTATTGGAGTTAAAGTCTCTCCATAAGACTACAAGCCGCATCAAGTATATTTAATTTAAATTTTTTTGACTGTGTAAAAAAATTTAAAGTTTTCCAAATAAAGTAACTCAAATACTTACTCGAATACACAATGTGCTGCTGTGAGAACCCAGTATTCATCCAAAACAGATCCACCACAAACATGATAAAATTTATTATTATCACTAATGTCCGTCTGAACTGAAACCTATATAAAAAGTGTAACAAGAATGTTAAATTAAATTTTTAACCATAGTAATTTAATGTTTTCCATTACAGGACAATAACTGATCAATTGTACCACCAGTTTCTACTTTAGCACTTACTGGAGGTTATATTTTTGAAGAAAATGATCATACTGTGATAAGTATCACAAAATTATAGTGGAATTTCCTAATGACAGACACGACCAGCTCAATTTGTGGTCCCCGTTCCTGGGGAGGGTTTATTGCCTCTTGGTGGAGAAATGCTTATTGATTGTTCTATCATTCGTGAAGTAGTATTTCAGTAACTAGTTTCCAGTTGTGCGTTCTCTTACAAGAACATTATATAATTGACACTGCCTCGTTGCTGTAGACTGGAAATAGCAAAATTTGATTCATACATTTTCACAATTAATAGACATATCAATGGCGTACTCTTGGCGACTGTTTCTCAAAAAAACAAAACAAAAAAAAAATACAAGATAATTAATGCTTTGAGACAGTGTCAAAAGCAAATCGGCCCCATAATATGCACAATTTTATAAACACAATTTTATCGGAAGCGATCAGATCGTAGTCTGCGATATGCATCAGCATTTCTTTCAACAATCACAGTAAACGCAACAATTGCGCCGTTTGCATTCGCAACAATGTAATTTATAATAAGGAAATTAAAACAATCTCAGGTTTCTTGGATTGTAGCAACCCATTATTAGCAAACCACTCTTTGAGGGATCAGGAAGTGGTCCTGAGTTTTTTGGACGTGGTCATCTACTTTTGGATGCTGAACACAATGTGAAGGTTTCATTCTAATATCTCTAATCGTTTAGCCACTACAGAGTGTGCCATCCAGCACAAAAAAAAAAACACCAATAGCGGTTCCATTTATTTTACAGGCAAGCTGTACAAAATGGACCGATAAAAAAAAAGCACTAATAAACCAGTCAACAGTAAGGGCAGCAAAGGAAGTCAGCTATAAATAAATAAGGCATATAAATGACACGATGCATTATAAAAGACTAATAAGCCGGATTTTTTTAAATTGAAATGTTTTCGTCTTCCCAATCTTTCAGTTTTTCAATTAATTCCTTTTTATTAAAAGAACCACATCTCATACAACTTTAAATTATATTCAATAAAATATATTTATTCAATGATCAGATCATTAGACAACAGATCATTAGACTTGAACATGAATATACTTTGCAACAAGTAATATTGCTAAAATTAACAATCGGAAATGTCAAATCATTATTGACACTCAAACAACCCAATAATAGAGTTGTTGAACTTAATAGAATTGAACTATTATTATACTTTCCATAACAGTGTTTTCACATTACTATTACAATGCCCCCATTTAAAACAAAAAGACTTAAGGATTAGGAAAATTATGGAAAATATAATAATAAGAAATACTAAGGGTCAAAATTTGAATAGAAATGAAGAAGTGGATATAAATAGCAGTTTTCTGAATCTAGCAGGAGATTTCGTGAATTTATGTATTGATTCCCCAAAAAACTGTAAGATTTGAAGAACTGAACTGAAGAATTCAAAGGTTTTGCTGTTATTGATTTGTGTGTGTGTTAATAATGATTTGACATTTCAGATTGTAAATGTTAGCAATATTACATGTTGTAAAGTATATTCATGATCATAACTAACGATTTGTTACCGCCAAAAATTGTTTAGTTTTTGAATAAGCTTGAAAAAGGAAAGAAGATATTGTGTCCGAAAAGTTTCTATTATTAAATGTTTTGAAAAAATGTATTTTATTGAATATATTTTGTTGATATGAAGATGGGATTATTTTAATAATATGACGACGAGAAGAGAGGAGATTAGGAAGAAATATGGAATTAATTCCTTTTTAATCGTCGAAATCGCAGTGGAAACTCCAAGCCAAAAATAAACAATAAACCATTGTTTATTTACAACAATAAAACCCATTGATTTAATTAATTCATTTTTATTCTAATTCAACTGAGAATTGATGGTTTCATAATAAAATCTGAACTCAGATGATGAAAATATATAGATGAAAGCTTTAGAAGTTTTTGTAACATGATACCAAGTATACCAAATGTACCAAATGATGTAAAATGTACCAAATCTGTAAAACTTCAATGAGACAATTCAGTATTATATTATATCTATGAATTAGAAGAATTATTATATTTCAATTTAATAATGGTAACTTCTTGTATTTTTAAAATGAAAAATTTGTCAATAGTTAAACTACTGATAATTTTTTCTGATTTTTCTATTTTTCTAAGGACTAAAAACAGAAACATTTAATTTATAGCATAACATCTTTCTATGTCAAGTTGAAAATGCCAATTAAATTTAATATTATTAATCTTATTATTTAATACTTTTTCTTGTGATTATTTTGAAATAGTTGTTATATTAACGAATTAAAACTACAGTAAAACCTCGTTAAGTTGTCACCCGGATAAGTCGTCACTCCGTTTAAGTCGCCGTTTTGCTTTGGTCCCGACAAGGTCTCATACACAATAATGTAAAATAACCCTCTTTTACCCGTCACAATTCTAACTCGTCACCCTCAAAAATGGCCAAAAGCATCTTTCTTCTCCATTTTGCATGCCATCGTGCTGTCTTTTCAGTCCCGTCCCTTCACTTTAAGAAAGCCAAGCCTTTAAGGGGAATTTTCGACCATGCCTGTCACTTCATTCCTTTCTTAACCCTTCGGAGGATTTGGGTTCTTGGAATCTCACTGCTAAATCATTCAAAGCGCACTTCTCGCTGCGACTCTGTCGAGTGTAGACGTTTATCTTTAGCGCTCCTGAGTGTGACTTCATTTCATACGAGTAAACCCCGCTATAAGGGCTATTTTTTCTCTTGCAATTTCGTGGTACGATTACGTTTTTAACATGCCAGGGAAACGAAAACTTACCTCGTTATCTTTTATAGAAAAAAAAAGACTTAATTGCACTTTTTGAAAAATCAAATGTTTCGAAAACAGCTTTCGCCAAAGAACACTATATTCCTAGGACTACATTAAACGGTATTCTATCATCGGAACAAGTAATTGAAGAAGCTGACTGCAAAGACAAAAGAAAGAGAATGAGGAAATCGAAGTTTGACGAGATCGAGGAGGTTTTAGTTCGATGGCTAAAACATGCCAGATCGCAAAACGTGCCGATTTCTGTTGTGATTCTCAAAGAAAAAGCCATGGAAATTGCTAAGGAGTTGAACATTGAAGATTTCAGCGGCAGCAATGGTTGGCTGGAACGTTTCAAAGACAGAAATTGTCTTTCTTTTAAAACGAATAAAATGTGGTCACTATAAAAAGTGTTTTTTTTTTTTTTTATTATTTTCCATTCATTCATTTGCATATACTGATTTCTGAAAATCTTGTTTTTCTCACCGAATCCTACAGCAATTCATAAAAATACTGTATTTCAGTTTTTTTTTCCAAAAATTCCCACTCCGCCTAAGTCGTCACTCCGCTTAAGTCGTCAAAAATGTTTGGTCCCTTGAGTGACGACTTAACGAGGTTTTACTGTATAAGATTGAATTTAATTCTTTTTTACCATCCATGGATATTCTCCTGGATCTGCTTCTGAGCCATCTACTATTCTGTCATTGTGGTGATGTGTTTCTGGAAGACGAATTCCACATTCCTCCGAAGCTCCAGCTGTAACTCAACGATTAATTTCTTATTATTTTCATGAAAATCATTTCAGTGATATTTTGAATAAGCACAAGTAGAATATTTATTGAAAAATACAGCTTGAGAAATCTAAGGAAACTGAAAGTTACAAAACTAAATATTTTAGAGATTCTTTACATTAGAAGGAAACAAATTGAAAACTAGAAAGAATTTGCTTCCAATTAATGAATTATCTCTTCACACTAGATAAAATGTTAATATACTTAATATTTAAATGCTAATTTTAAACAGGATTATTTGTATTTATGCTTAAAAAAGCTATCAGACGTAAAACCTTTTCTAATGAAAGTATACACTTCTTCCACTAGTAGGCTAAGTAACAAGTAAGAATTACCGAAACCTAATGACGAAATTGCCGCTTGAAAACCGAAATATATTAAACAAAGATTTAAAAAAAAAATATTTGTGCTTATACATGAGAAGCTTAGTTCCAAAACCCGCCATCTCCAAAAAATTGCAAATTCTGAGCCAATGGAGTTTTTGCTAAGTTCAAATCAAAATTCGCCGTTTGCATACAGTTTAACTTCAAATACAATGTATTGCGATACGATTTCGATACGAGTGCTGTTTCAAAGCCCGCGATGTCCAATGCGAATGCATTAACAAACCCCTATTTTCCGAAAATTTATTTGGAGATGGCGGGTTTTGAAACTAAGCTCCTCATATTGGGTTTGTATTGGGAAATCCAGCGTAGTTAAGTACAAAACAGCATAATACAGTATTTTTCAAAATTTAAAGTAAATTAAGATTTTTTTAACACGTTTTTATTAGCTCGCTTTCTTCGATATCTGTTTGTTCGGTACAAATTTTGCAATTGATTTTAAACTAACTTCCCGATGAGCTAGCGACTTGAAACTTTAAAAAATAGTTCAGAAATGGATGACAATGCAATATTAATTCGCTTTCTTTGTGTGTTCGTTAGGGAACCCTAATTCTTCGGATAACAGGTCGGTGCCGAACGCGTGGTCTGCTATCAATGTTTCTGCAAATGGCCGTATGGCGCTGATTTGCCGTGCATTGCACGGCAGCGGCTTTTTTTTCCTTTTAATATTAACGTTTTTTATCGTGTTTAAAATTTAAATTGGTGTTAAATGTTTAAAATCGATTGAAAAATTTCATACAAACAAGACGAAAAAGCAGAAAAAAATTATTTAAAAAAAATATTTATATTTAAAAAATATTTTTTTTTAAATATACCATATTTTTAAGACGCACTAAAAAGTATAAAATAATTAGTATAAAAAGTATAACGAAAAACGTGGGGCGCACGATAATATACACTCCATCCATACCATCTCAATTATCTATTGCATGCCCCCATGTTTTTCATTATCCTTTTTATACTTTTTATACTAATTATTTTAAACTTTTTAGTCCATCTGAAAAACATGGTATAATAAAAAAAAAAAAATTAAATAACTTTTTCTAATTGAAACATTTGGTAAAAAAGTATTGAAAATTAAATAACAATACTTTTCAACATGAAAGTATGATTCTCAATCAACAAAATACGTATAATGCAATGAATTTGTTATCGAACAGTTAGATTTTGAAATTTTAAAGTATCATTAATGACATGTAAATTGAAAAAAAGAACAAAAAAAAATGATTTTGCCACTTGATTTATAAGAGGACAAAATATGGCACCTCCAGAAATCTAAACTAAAAACCAAATACACATTAAAAATAAAATAAAATTTATTTTTAGTTTAGATTTCTGGAGGTGCCATATTTTGTCCCATTATCACTTCTGTATTGAGACCTTATGTCTACTCTCAAATTATGCCAATTCAGCGTTTGGGATGTCACTTGTAAACACTGGTCTTACCCTTTTAATGCACTTGATTTGTAGTTACAATTAAGTATTTTACCTTTTTTCACTTAAATTTTTCATTTTATTTTTTTCTTTTAAAATTAAATTAAAATTAAAAGAAAAGTTGTCAAAGAATATAATAGGACTGAAATTTCTTTTTACATTGGATAAAATATATCAAGTTAAAAGAATATTTCATATTTTAGCTGAGAAACTCTTCTACAATATAATTCGATAGCTTTTCTTTTGTTTTAAATATCAAATAAAACTAAATTTAAGGATTCCTTGAAGGTGAAAACCACAATGCACCCTCTATAATTAAGAAGCAAAAACTAAACAAGATAGGATTAGTGATTAGTAAACCAATCACAGTGCTTCGCAACGGCTTCTGAGTCACCTTTACTTTAGAATAGACTGGTCTAGAAAATGCTCGCGCGAATCTGTTTGCGACCCTATGGTACCTTAACCATTCCTATTTATATGGAATAATCGTCATTCTTAACTTAAACCTTGTTAATATACTGAATTCCTAATAATGATTTAAAAAAAAACCCTAAGTTGATGAGGGGATCGAACCCACGACCTTCCACGCGTTATTAGCACGACGCTCTAACCAACTGAGCTAATGGGCCACCTACAACGTTCGACATTCAGGCCACCTACAACTGAGCTAACAGAAGCCGTTGCGAAGCGTTGTGGGATAGGTGTCCATAGACAGACAAACCGGGATATAAGGCGTCTTTCAGAAGCCTAAAAGAACGTAATTAATGGAAACAAATATCCTTGGGCGTTAAGCTTTCCACCTCAAAAATGTAACATAAGCAATGGATGACGAAGTATGGATTTAACCTGATGATTGAAATATGACACAATGATTGCCATTTTATTTAGGCCTAAGGTCATAAAAGGTCGAGCGGACTTCATTCAGTAATGTAGAGAAAAGTTCAGAAAAGATTTCTTGGTCGTAATTGAATACTTAGAACGTTCGCATCATCAGGGGTCGACAGTAGAGTACTTCAGAACAATCTGACGATACTGCTTAACTTTATTTATCGCTGTTACAGATATCACTGTTAAGCTGCCCGATTCGTCTCCCGTAGATGCTGTCGTTAAATCTGTCATTTCTCAATGATGAACTAGGAAAGCAGAAGGTCAAGTTCCTCTACATAAAGGGTTCTGGAGCGCGTTCTAAGGCTCCAAATGGCAAGACATTTGGACAACAGATACTTCAAATGATGCGCTCGCCGTTTATTAAAAAAAAAGAAAAATAGTACAAAAAATGGCCAACAGATGGTGCTGTTGCAATAGCTAACCATAACTAAAGTAAAAAACAATAGCCATAAGATACTCTAAGAGCATAACTTAAATAATGCAGATATTGTACAAAAAAGTAACACAAGAACTAACGAAAGACGAGAAGCAATTCCGTCAAATTCGACTAGTTTAAAGTTCCGTTCCATGTGCCGACGGCGGAGCGAAGAGTTTCGTCACTTGTCACACGTCGCTCTCTGATTGGAGATCACATCACGGTCGTGCATAATGTTATTTGAATAATATTGACTCGTAGCTCTGTAAAAGGAAAGAAAGCTTTTCAAAAGCATTAGATGCTCACCAGTACCTCACGAGCAATGCCAACCCTTGCAGGAAAAAGCACTGTTGGTGAAGTTGTTCCATCAGAACAATAACAATACAGCTGCTGCTGCTAGAGAATTCCGGCGTCAGAAGAATGTAAGACGTCGACCAATGTCTGCTCGGGCTGTTCACAAAATGATTACAAAATTTGAAACAACAGGACAACTTCGCGTTCTACCAGGTAGAGGTAAAACGAGTCGACTCTTCTAGCTTTGAAGATGTGGCTACGACTGTCGTGGATTTGTCACATCAATCTCCACGTGATAGTGTAATAGTATCAGCTGTTGCCCGTGCGGTGGCCATGAAGTATGCCACTGTAAGGTTAGAGATGGATCAGATATTGCGGTACTATCTGTACAAGCAGATACAGCACAGTGACGTAGAAATTCGTGTAACGTTGATCTCTCTGGCGCGAATGACAGTTGCTATCACTTGGTCATGGAACCTTCTTTGGAGTGACGAAGCCTACTTCTGCTTAAGTGAATACGCACAACTGTCGCATATGGGCAATAGAAAACCCTTGTGCTATCCAAGAGGTCCCGTTGCATTCTCCAAAAAGTGACTGAGTGATGTGAGTTTACGGCTAATTTCATCATTGGGCTGTATTTTTTTGAAAAGGTAACTCCAACGGGGCCCGCACCTGTTCCAAAACCGGACAGCAGTATTATAACATTTTGGCGATTTTCGTTATACCAGAGCTTCAACAATGCGAGTGCCTTCAGGAAACCATATTCATGCAAGACGATGCACTACTCATCTCACCCATTGTGTTCAAAATTTGTTAAGGCAGCACTTTACAAATGAACGGGTTATCAGCGGTTATTTCCAGATAACTTGGCCTCCCCGATTACCCGTTCTCCCCCCATGTGACTTCTGGTTTTGAAGTTTTTTTTTTTGAAGAACCAGGTGTATCGTGAAAGATGTCAAACTTTGTCAGAACTGAAGGATTGCATTAGACATGTTCTAGCAATTTCAGCAGACCAATTGCGTTCTGCGATAGAAAATGCCGTTTTGCGAATGGAAAACGGTATTGAAACAATGGTGGAGAAACTGAACATTTGTAACGCTGCATAAATGATTTGTATTGCTACAGCGCCATCTATTGGCATTGTATTTTTTTTTTTTTTCAATAAACGGCGAGTGCATCATTTGAAGTATCTATTGTCCAAATTTCATTCCATTCGGCGCCTTAGACCGCAATTCAAAGCCCTCTGTATAGAGGAACTTTAATGTTAACAATCCTGTACATCATGAATTGTGGAAGAGGATAGTTAAATTCCGGGATTTGTGTTTTGTGGATGAAGTTAGACTTACAGATTTATTAGAATTTTTCCCAAAATAATAATAAGATCTCATGGTTTTGCTTCTCAAGTAAAGTTTCAAATTTCATCAACACATTAATGAACTGTGTTGTTGTTGTTATTGAAATGTTTGTTGTTTATTAATAATTCAATGCGCAGATTGAATTTTTTATGCTTCAAAAAATTCGTTGAGGCCTGTACACTGCTGGCACATGAATTTTCTCGCTAATTTTTCATTAGTGAGTTTTTTGTTGTGTAATTTTTACTTTGAGCCACCACTGCGCTTCCGTCGAACATTAATGAAATGCGTTGTTGAAAATGAACAAGGAAAGAAATTTCAGAAAACTTAGGCTAACAAGAGAATATTCAGTTAACAAAGGTCTAATATGTGATGTGTAATATCTAACGACTGTTTGCGTTTCAGTGAAAGTATCTCTTATAGGCGATAATGGTATCAGGATAAATATTTATCGAGTGGCATTAAAATTAATAACTGAACAGAATATTAATCTTTCTGAATCAGGAACGAGTTTTCGTCAGAAAGCTAAGTAAATTGTTGATCTAAGAAAGTGACAAAGTAAAAAATGATCTAACAATAGGTTTTGAAATAATTTATGGCGTTCATAAGAAGGAGTTGTTACCTTTTTTATGAAAAACTGATAAACAAACATCAACGTTTCGAGCATTCAGAAGTCAAAAAACTTTACTTCTCCTTCTTAAACGTATTAAAAAGACTCATTGAATTAAGCAATTTGATAACAGATATTACCCTGAAAATGCTATTTCTGCTTACAAAGACACATCTTTGGGTTCGAACATCCAAAATTCAGAGGATGATCATATTCTGACCTCTGAATTCCCTGGTGATAGTCGTTTTATGCAAACCTCTCGAGTATGTTCACTAGAGATCTCTGAGACCTGCTTAAGCTTGAAGAATTGGTCTCTTTTCAGATTTAGTCATTACTGCTGTCAATGAATTGCTGTTCATTACCATCATTATATCTGCTTTCTAAAGAAACGATACGAACAATTTCTAACTGGTTTTCATATTTTTGAATAATCAAGAAAACTAGAAAATATGCGAATGATTCGTCTTCCAGACCGAATACCATCTTTATGGCGCAATTTTCATCGTAGCATGACATCAACCAATCTCAATACATTAGCTGGATTGATCACCAATCTTCGAATCATATTTCGTTCCGCTACAAAAACAAACAACCTTAAGTTATGGGATGCAGGCATCTGCACAGTCTCTACTGGCGTAGCAGAAGGCGAGATACGGGTTCGAGGAGTGAGGAAAGGAGATCTGCAGTGGAGATCTCTACTGCAGAGGTTTACAGAAAAACGACTACCACCAGTATATTCAGTGCTTAGAAATTGGTCTAATACTGTTTAATTTTAATCATTTTAAATCCCTTTATGAAATAGATGGATTAATGTCGTTGGATTTAATTGTTCTGTTTCTGAAACTTTATTTTAGACGAATTTTTGTTATCTTCCCGCGATAATTTATCGAGAATGACCCACTTGAAAAAGATTTCAAATATAAAAGTTAGATAATCTTTAATCCTAAAATATGCATACTAAGTTTCAAGAATATCAATCTAACAGTTCAAGAATTATTATGGGGAACACACAGGAAAACGCACACCCACATGCATTCAATGAGTCTTATTTTCCTATGAAAGTAGATGATGAAGGAAATAAAAATTAAAGTGACTTAACTAAAATAAAGTAATATTATTGAATTGACACACTTAATACTATGATCTTTATTCATTTTGCTAAAAGATTGTTGTTTCAGGGAAATGGTAGGTTTTGCTCCTAAGAGGGGAGTCTATGAAATTGATGTATCTGCGAGGGGAAATCCAACGGTTTTTTTGGAAGAATCTATCAAAGTAGCAGGGATTGTATAGATTGTTTACAGCGTCTTGATGTAAAGGTTTCTACATCGTCCTTTGATTTCGATGACTTTGAAATTTAGATGATGTTCAGTCAATGTTTATATAATGGATTTCTCTCTGTCCCTATTTTCAAATAGTTTTGATAAAAGAAAAGCAAAACAAAAAAACCAAAAACAAAAACATTTAAAAATTAAAAATGATGAAGCAGTTTCAAATCCTTCTTTATTCCCTGTCAACCTTCGAGAGGAGTGAATGTCAGTATTGGACAAACCAACATGTCACGTCAACTAAATCAAAGGGTGAAAATAAACCGTCCAATCGAAAAAAGCAATGTTAATAAATGCAAATATCCACCAGACCAATGAGATATACACCAGACCAGCATCGTCTATTATGGAGATAAGGAGATTATCTTTCTCCAATGGACTAAAGAAAACGTGAAATAAGTTTTATGTTTTAGGACGCATTTACTTCTCAATTTGTTTGTGACAAGAAAAAATACAAGGATAAAGTATTTAGAAGAACACCAAAGTAAATTACCAATATAAAATGATATACACAGTATCAAATACCGAAACACAAGCATAAAGATGCATTAGCTGCAAAGAAACGAAAGACAAATCAAGGAAAATAGAAACATTATCTAAAATATGAATTTCAGAAGGCTGGACAGTCCTGTGAACACTAACTAAAGTTCAACACGAAAGCATTTGGAAGAATACTAATGAACAAGAATCATGAAACTAATAGCTTTGCTATTACAATAGCTTAAGTTATTATATATTACCAATTATTAATTATAATAATTATATATTACCAATACTAATGTTTTTATAACAGTATAGATGTTTTAACAGTAGGAAACATGTTCCTGAGAAAAGGAGATGAAGATCCGTTTCTCTAGTGCTAAAGTATTATTCAAGTCTTTGTCTATTCAAATACTAAACGGAAATCGGGGTTCGAATCCCTGGGCTGGTATGAGTGTTCCTTTCCTGTTTTTTGGTATCATTTTCCTTCTATTTCTCTCTTTATGGCTGTTTCTGGTCATTGTTCTTTAACAGGGCTTTATAATAGACCTAAGGGAGACATGCACTCCCTTCAAAATTAAAAACAAAATCACAATTTTGGACATTATTTAGGTTTCGTTTGACCGCTTAACAATTTGGATTGCTCCGTATTGATAGATAACATTATTTTACTGTAAATTTTTCAGCCTGTACTGAATTCTTTTCTTCCAATTGCTCATCAGAAATGAAATTCAGCTCCCAACAAAGATGTCCGCAAACATTATACTATATATGTATTTCTGTTTGCCTTAATAGTATTACGCAATTAACCAAGTGCGTCTAAGATTTTAAATGAAAAACTAAACCAAACCAGTTTGATCAATCAGATGATGGTTACTAATATTAAAAAATTAGTAATAATTTAAACATCTAAAATCGCCATTGTATTACTGTTGCAAACATGATATTGAATTTAACAAAACTCCGGTTTGTGTACAAACCAGATGTTTCGTGTTTCTGAAATACGAATTTAAAAATATTATGTTTCTAAATATTACAATTATCAAAACTAAATATAACTTTTTCATTATATTCTCCATCTATATCATATATTAACAGAGGGTGTATTGTATATATTTAAATATAATTTAATTATTTGACTTCAAAAAGAGATTAAAAGAATACATACCTACTACAGTTAACATCAAGCACAGTAGCATTTGAGAAAACATCTTTAGTAGCCTCTTCTGACATTAAATTTTCTCCATAAAAAGCAATGAACGCCTTGATGAGAATTATTATATAACGAGGAAAAAAAAACCAGGTGGCACTGAAATGTAATTGATGAGTTTGCTGATCTAATACTCTGATAAGAAATGATAAATAACTTGTGGATGGATCAAATTCTTTTGCTGTCGGAATTAGTTTATTAGAGCTATTTATAATGAATTGTATTTCATGAAATATTTAATCTATTGGTTGAACGAAAGACCTAGAATAAACTGTTTTCCTTATAATTTGTTATTTTTTGATTCATATAGTTCAGATGGTTAAATAATAGTCAATAAAAAAGTATTATTCTATATTAAAATGTTAGATTAATTGAGTCACATTACAAATATAAATATAAATGTAAGGGTAATTAGAATTAAAATTACAAACTATCTTTTCTACTTTTATTAAAAGTATAAAAGTATTTTTAACCCCCATACGACATTTCTTTTTCAATTTTATTCAATTTCATTTAATACGAATCAAAAATTACTTTGACATTCATGAAGAAATGTTCAGCCATCGATATATCAGTCTTTTTATTATTATAACAATTTTGTTAATAGATAATAAATAGTATTCTTTCTATATTTGATTACTGCATTCTAGAATAATAAAAGTTAAAGGTGTCCCCAAACAGGCCATACAGGTCCATGGGTGCGCGGGAGATAAGGCTCCCGACATTTCTTGACCAACGGGACTAGTATTAAAGAATAATGGAACAAATTTTATAAAGTATTCAATTATTAAAATTACTGATAGAAGAAATTTAACTGACATTTTATAATAAAACTATAACTAGTGATTGTATTGCTTTAAAATAATTATTAAAAATTACGTAAGCGATGTTGTAGCGTATTTGTTATGTACACACACTACAGAATGATAGTGAAGTAAAGTTAAAGATCTATCGGTAGATATCTTCAAATACCAGTTATTGATATATGCAATAGGAAGGAATGTGATTCGAATACAACATCAAACGTTTAGTACTCTTGTTGAGATCATATGCTTTCGAAAAACATGCTGCCTGAAGTCGCTTACTATACAATACTACACTTGAAGAATATGTACTTTCAATTCCTCCATTTCACTAACTACAAATTTATTATTTTAATGCGACTATCATTTTTCCGATAAAACTGAGGGACACTTACTTACTCCAAGCAAGTAAAAACTTGTCAGTTGTGAGGATTCAGTTGTATCACTAATGAGTCATTACATTTTGTTCTCGAGGGCGGAAATGTTACATGACTCAACCTAATACTTGATGGTTTTTCAGTCATAGTCATTAAAAGCATTAAGATTCTTCGGAAATTCGTAGAAAGAAAAATCGTGGCATTTTCCTCTTAAGTATATTTCAAATTAGAAATAAATATATTTTCCTCTTAATAAAATGGAAGACTGTAATGAAATAATTAAAATAAGAAATTCTTGAAAACTTAAAGCTTGCTTTCCTTTAATTTCCTTTTTTTTAAATAATATGAAAATACAAATATTAATATAAATAATAATACAAATATTATGTCGCCTTTCATTTTCCAAAATGTATATAATTTCCACTCATTTTACAAACAGTTCAAATTTTGTATGTTTTCCAGAAAATTATGAAATCTTCATTATTTATTGAAATGTTTAAAATCTTTAATATTAATTATATTAAAGCTCGTGCAGATTAAAAGAATACTAAAAGATATTAAAAGCAGGACTAATTTCCATTGTTTAAGATATTAATTGAAATCCAATGTTTATAATACTTATCTATGAGAATCGTTGTCACCTTCACTCGCTTATGTCTCGACAAGGATCCACTCACAAGGAGTCGACACAGCCTTTATGTTTAGAATTCAAGTGCCCTTTTGTGAGATGAAAGTACACATCAAATACTTCAAAAATATACCTACATGTTGGGGCCAACGCTCTTAATGTATTGAGATATTCGGCATTATTTTCGTCGATTTTCATGTACTGCCTTATTAACTTACTGATGTCATTAGAAATCAAGTGTTCCTGGAGTAATGGTTAGCGCAGCGGATTTCAAATCGATATGTCATTAGATCGATTCCCGTTAAGTTTCAAGCAATTTTTTTTTCTTTTATTATTTTCATTGATATTTTTATATTTTTGGATCCAATATTCAAATGATACAGAAACCTAATTAGGAAAATTTAATCTAAACACTTTTGTCATTGATTCCTTTGTTTAATTTTTTTAAAAAAAACTATTTTTTTGAAAATGCATTCTGACAAATGACTTTTTTGGGAGACAGTCGAATAATTTTTTGGATAATAATATCGATATATCGGGGGTGTTTCAACGCAAATAAAATGAATTGCAATAATAATGAATAAATAATAACATGAAAATATAACTCTTATATGTTTGACGATTTTATATAAAAAGTTTCAGATTTTTTATGAGCAGTAGTTTAAAAGATGTGGGGCGGTGAAAGCCACCAGTACTTTCCAGTACTTTCTGAATCATCCGGTATACAGTATATATTTTACTTTATTTTTCTGAATTAAAGTACTTCTAATTAAAAACCAAAATTAACGAGAATACTAACTTTTTTTTTTTTTTTTAAAAATAACGAAAAACTAAAATTAAATTAGTGAAATATTACATTTAAAACTCTTAAATAAAAACTTAAAATAAAAGCACAACTGAAATAATTTTAAATACAAACAGTAAATGAGTATCATCACCACATGAGAAAAAAAGTTTAGTTAATTAAGTTAACTAATTAATTAAAAAAACAAAGTTAATGAGAAGATTACTTATTTACTTCTAATCTTAAATTGGTTGTCTGTTTAATATTCATAACATAAACGGAAAGAACTTACATTAGGCTATCATAAAGAAAAAAGGTACAAAAACAAAATAAATAAAAAAAAAAGAAAAAAAAACAAAAAAGAAAGTAAAAGCATAAAGTGAAATTAAAAATAAAATGAAAATAATAATAAAAAAAAATTACTTGAAATTTGACGGGAATCGATCCAATGACCCATCGATTTGAAATCCGCTGCGCTAACCATTACTTCAGGTTCGAACTTGCTTTGTAATGGGACATCAGTGAGTTAATAAGGCAGTACTTGAAAATCGACGAAAATAATGCCGAATATCTCGAAATCTAAAGAGCGTTGGCCCCAACATGTATATATATTTTTGAAGTATTTGATGTGTACTTTCATCTCGCAAAAGGGCACTTGAGTTCTAAACATTCAGGCTGTGTCGAGTCCTTGTCAGTGTTAAAATATCAAATACAGAAGTTATTCGCCTCTTGCTTTGAAATATCAATGTCATGTTTCAAGAATCCAAGCAGTATTGAAAAGCATTGGGGCTGAACTGAGGGCGCACACATTACAGACTGACTAATTGAAAGCTCAATTGTATGTCTATGTTCTACATAAGCATACAAGTAATTCTTTGTTGAATAGAAAATTTGCAAATGAAACTAAGATGCTAAGAACATGAAAACATTATACTTTTTTATATGCTCTTTGGCTTTAACTTTTCCCTAAACATACTGTAGCAATTACAATCACAAGGATTCTCTAAATAATTAGTTGACAGTTAATCTGAATTTAATAATTAATGACTTACAGCCTCTTAGTTCATATTTAGTATTATTTTTGGCAGATGTCATAAATTTATATATTTATTTCTTATTTCATAAAAGTAATTCATGAAAGTTTTCTGAATTATTACCTAATTTACGGACTTCAATGCTTTAATTTCCCAATTCTCAAGAATTTTAATATTTCTTGAAATATTTCTTTTAAACTCAGTTCCAAAACTTAAGCACGGAGAGGAAAAATGTTAATTTCCGTAAGAGATCTGAATTAAAGAAGCTGAAATTTGCTGCAAAGGTAGAAGGAAGTATGCAAATTATTTAGGTAACAGCCAATCACGGTTTCGCGTCGAGAAATACTCAAAACAGGCAGTCGTATAAGAAGCCGGCATTGTGAAGGATTACAGGAGTTGCGTGTAGAATAAGTGCTGATGAAAGGTGTTTAGAACGTTCGTACGATTTGTTTTCAAGCTAGACGTGTTTCTATGGCTTCCAAAAGATGAATGGAAGATTCTGACCGCTGGCGGGCTGTCGGACGCAATGAAGCAAGATAGTCTATAACAATGTTGCTCGTTTCTTCGGCGTTCATCATTCCGTCATTTCACGATTATGGAAACAATTTCAAAAGAGCCAAACAGTTGTCCGAAGACCTGTAGCCGGTCGTCCAAGGCTTACGACCCCCGCGGAAGCTCGTTATATTGCTGTTGTAGCCAAGCGTAATCAAAGGTCGATCTTCACACGTGTGACATCTATGGTTGTAGCGGCCATTGGTATGACGATATCTGCCAATACTGTTCGTCGAAAGATACACATTAATGGTCTGTATGCCCGGGTACTACGAGTTTGTGTTCCTTTATCCGTCCAATCCAGAGGGGCACGATTACAGTGGTGCCGCCAGCATGTGAATTGGACTATGTCTGATTGGGGTAATGTTATGTTCACAGATGAGTCCAGAGTTGCCGTACAACCCGATGATAAGCGTGTAAGGGTCTGGAGGGAACAAGGCACACGCAATCGGCCCCAGAACATCACCGAACATCACGCATTCCGCGGTGGAAGCATCATGGTCTGGGCAGGGATTTCGTTGGGATATCGCACCTTCCTGCACATCTACAGGCGAGGTTCTGTGACGGCTGTACAGTATCGAGAAGAAATCCTAGACCCCATTGTGAAACTGTACGCTGCAGCAGTTGGTCCTTCTTTCGTTTTAATGTACGATAATGCGCGTCCCTATAGAGCTGCCATCGTTGACGACTTTCTGGAGAGTGAGGGAATTGCCCGTATTGAGTGGCAACCTTACTCGCCGGACCTTAATCCAATTGAAAATCTTTGGGATGCCCTCGGCGGTGCTGTATGTCGACGTTTCCCACCTCCAGCCACTCTCAGAGCTTTCGAAACTGCCCTACAGGAGGAATGGCGATTACTGGACTCTGCGGTGGTTGATCACCTCGTAACAAGCATGATCACACGCTGTAAACTTTGTATGCAGGTGAGGGGTGCTCACATACCCTATTATGTGAGTCGGTTTTTATTAATGTTTATTATTATTAATGTCGGTTTTTATTGTTTGTTTTGAATTTAAACAACATTTTGTTAATGACGCAAATCTGACGTTATCTTACAAGTATAGTTTACGAAAATTCAATATTTTGTTTATCTCTGTATATAGTTCTTTGTTTTGTTTCATGAATAAACATAGAGCTACTTACTTGCAGGATTTAATGTCAATCAAAGCAGTACTTGTCCATTTTTTCGCATTTTACCGCTCCGTGCTTAACTTTTGGAAGTGAGTGTATCGCTTTATTTCTTGGAAATGCAATCTATATTCCATGAATAATAATTGAATAGTGCATTAATATAAGGAATGCAATCAATTTTTTTAAATTAAGAAATCCGATATTTATCATAATATGAATATTGTTACTAATTTTTTATAATTCAAACAGTAAGATTAATATGTATTTGAAACAAAACATTCTTTATTTAGCAGTCAAAAAATATTTATTCAACATCTTCTCGCTTTTTTTATGCTTGTGGATTTCTATAGCTGATTTTCTTTTTCATTGCAATACTGTCTCCAAATTGGATACTTAACAGCTTGTTGATTTAGCGTTTTTTTTTCAATTGCATTCGTTTCTTTATTGATATCATAAGCGACCTGCAGTTTTATTAACGTTGTTGCTTTAGAAAAGATTTCAATGTGCTTTAGAAAACATATCAATCCTTTTGAATGATATTTTTCTGAGACCTTTCATTTAGGAAAGTATTTATTATGATGTATTTTCATTGCTCTCAGCATTAAATGGACATCAAGGAGAAAAAAAATCCTATTTATTGGTACATCATTGCCCGGAATTAAGAACAAAAATAAACTAATTAATTGATAATTAGGTTTTCTTTTAAAGAAATACTCCTATCCAGAGATCCCTTGGGAAGGGGGGAATTTGTGGATAGATTTCAGGGGGTCCGTGTACTGGGATAGAAAAAAATTTACATCTTTTTACATCATCATCATCATTAGCATCTACATCATCATCATCTTACATTATCACGAAGTCGATACCCCCATTGAAAAACATTGTACCTCAAAATTTCAGCAAATTTCAGGAGCATCAAAAGAAGTTTACTTACGTTTTTAAAAATAAGAATTTATAATAATAAAACAAGACTCCCTAAGTATGTTCACAGTATTCAACTACTACAAGGCATGTGGTAGCCATTTGATATTCAAAGATAACAAGGATATCGTCCGAAAAACATCGAACTCAAATATCATGTTTTTTGAATTACAAGGTTTTTCAAAGGGGGTATCGAAGTAATCACCAGGGCTGGTTTAAGGTGATAAACAAGATGCCGGGTGATAATAAGCAATGGGAATGCCCATTAAGGCGGTCTCGATGACTCGGGTTAGAAAGCAACCTTCACAAAGGGCGGTGTCCTATAATTCCAAGGGATTTCTGTGAAAAAGATGTTTGGCTGACTTATTTTGACCGTTTCCCCTGAAATCCTATGTATTTTATTTTATGAATTTAAACATATTGTAATGAGAAGGGTATCCACAGATTTCACGAAACTGCAAAAGAGGAAAAGATACAAAAAAAATGGTTAGGAAGCCCTGTTATAAACAATGACATTGTAGATATGTTAAGTTTATTACAATTAAATTAAAATAAGAAATTAAAATAAAAAAAATCTGAATTATCAATTATGTATAATTATCAAAAATAAGGCAAATACTTTTAAGTCTTATGAAAATCTCCAAGATGAGCCGAATACATTTAGACGTTTCTGTAAATTGACAAAAAGAATCTAAATATGGTTGATTAATCGTAAGCAAGAATATGGAGCCTCCAAAAATTAAAATAAAACAATAAATGCACATTAAAATCAAAACAGGAAAATTCATGTGTCGGCCTCCCCCAGCCTCAAATGAATTTGCTGAGATGTCATCTTGTAAATAACTTTGTCTCAGCACTGTTTATGGTTGATTAAATTAATTTGAAAAAACGTAAATTAAATAAATAATAATTTTTCTTTGATTGTAATCGTAAACGTAAGAAACAAAAATGTAGATTTTTATTTTAATGTGGAATCATAATTCACTGAATCAAATACAACTATCAGCTATTACGGAATAATAGCAGTTAAGAAGGTGGAAAGCATTGCCGTAGCAATAACAAAGCATCAGAAGCTTCTAGGCTTAGGAGTCAGATTATGAGTTAGGTAAATATTTCTAATTCAAAATATCTAGAAGGTTGTCATGCGATGACTTTGTTGCAGAAATGGATCCGAATCTTCTTTAAGTAGCGAATAGCCCTTTTCTGCATCCAATTTAATATCAAACAAGAAAAACAAACACCCAGTGACACTTCGCGTATAGGAACTGTGGAACTGGAGAACCCCCTATTTTGACTAGCAACTTAATATCAATTAACTTGTCTGGTAAGATCCCATCATCATTGATGATACTTATGGAGTATAACTTTCTTTTTAGAAGTGTAATCTTAACATAATCTTCTGCATTATACTTTAATTCTAATTCATCTAAAAGTTTCTTAGGATCGTTGAACCCGCCAACTAACATTTTATGTCTTTCGTCTAAAGACGATAAAATAGCCCCTACAGCCTTCTCCAAGCGATTTCGGAGTTTGTCTTTCCTGACACCATTCTCATTTTCTGTAGCTTCGTGGAGTATTTGCCGATGTCCAAATGTCATCCTTTCGTAGGCTACTTCGCAGATTTACTCTCCATAATGCATCAGTTCTTTCCATTAAATTTAATCATTTGACTGGCCATAATTGCACTTGAAAATAATAATAATCTTTAATATTCCTATTATTATTATTGTTTTAATTCACTTTAGCAATTATCTACTCATTATTATTAATTTACAGTCGATCGCCTTTCATGCCTATCGTAAAATGCAACATGGCGTCGCGCGTTCTATTTAGAATAACTTCGATAACGTTTCCTTTTAATTCCTTTGCAGTAAATTTATTCACTTTTCTATTCGGTGGTTTTCTACTCGCACAGTTAAAGGGGCTTACTACAGTCTATAATCTTCTTAAATAGCGTTGTCTGGGTCACGTAACCATTAATTCTTTTGGCGCAGTGGAAGCGTTATCTGGATTCATAACCAATAATGCTGTGATTGGATCGGTTAAAACGGAGAATCCGGCACACGCCTTCGTTCAACTCAACGTCAAGACGTCAAAGTGGCCGTCTTCGAACTATTTTTAGAAACCAGCCAACTCTTGCTAAAAGGGGCAACCACCATTAAACCAGATTTACAAGGCGAAAAACTATAAAATACATCTACGGTCCATCTCATTTTCAACTTGCAGGGAAAACAGGCTTTTGTATTTTGCCACCAAAGAAAATAGGTCCAACTTGCCGGCTTAGCAAAGTATTGTCAGATGAGAATAAAACGTTCTAAATATGAAATTTAATTTTTCTAAAGGAATTCAACAACAATCTGCCTTTTCGTTAGGCTATAATATTTGTAATAATATTTGTATTCTCCGCCAATCAAAAGGCAGTAAAATCAAAAAAAACAAAATGGCGACTAACCATAGTTTTCTACGTACACAGGATTTTTGACGGATCTGCCACGAGGGAAAAGACCCAATGCAGTGGAACCGCGCCATTTGTTCTCCTCTATACTCTTACAACTCCGCATTCTTTTAACTTTTTCGAATAAAATTCGACTCGGAAATCGGACGGAGTCTGAGTCATGTAGACCCTCGTTCGCCAAGCATTTTTAGCGAACGTAAAACGTTCTGTTATTTCATTGCTATTCTTGGTTATTTTTAAATATTTTTATTGAAAATAAGTTTAATCTAGTGACGAAAAAAGATTAGTGATTCAACCAAGCCTAAAAGGAAAGCAGGTGAGAACGACAATTGAACTGAAAATAAAAAATAAATAAATAAATAAATAAACTCGTGTTCTTTCTTGTATAAAGTAGAATTCGTGTCTCAGTCAGACCTGGCCGTATGCATGATTTTTTTGCATTAAGTATTATTATAGAGGTTTAAATAAGCATCATCTGGGGGTCAGGAAAGGTTTAATCCAATTTACATAATTTCCTACGGAAAAAATTGATTCAACATTCGTACAAATCGCTATTCGAACAGCCTCCTGGAACGAATTGTGTACGAATAGCCAGGTAATGAATATTTACTGATGTTCATTTTATATCCTCACTGATACGAACATACAAATATAAAAAAATAATCTTTTCTACTGAATGTCAACAGTTCATTTCATATTGCAACTCATGTGAACTTAAAAAAAAAACATGATTGTCACTGAATGTCAACAATTCATTTCAGAACTAGAAATTCGTAAACTAAACAACTAAACAATCACTGATAATGAAATGTAAACAATACAATCATACACATTTCAGTAAATTATTATACAAGAAAACATGAAGATATTTTCACAGCAAAGTCAACAAAGATGTGGAAAAATTTCGTAAAGCAAACAACAACAATAGTGGACATTTTTGGAAAATTGATAATGTAACAGAAATCCAAAGCTCTGTAATAGAAATTGACAATCACTGATAATGAAATGTAAACAATACAATCACACATTTCAATAAAAATTCAATGTCCACTGAACATGAACAGTTCAATTCATAACTACAATCTGAAGGAGTCAACTTAAAAAAATAAAATAAATTTGCATTTCTACTGTAGTTCATTTATAGTTCATTTCATAACTTATATCAAGTAATGTGAACTTACAAAAATAAAAAATTATAATGTTCACTAAATACCAGCAGTTCATTTCACATACCCACTCATTGAAAACTTACAAAAATAAAAAAAAAAGTCTTTTTCCCCACTCATGTAAACTTAAAAAAAATAAAAATATGCAGTTCATTTCAGAATTATAAAATCGAGGAGTGCACTTTAAAAAAAAAAGTTAATATCTATTATTCAAGAAAAAATTAAGATATTTTCATTTCTAATGAATATAATATATTGTGGTAGACCTTATGTATATAATTATCAACAAGACATATTTTTTATATGTAATATAGAATACAAAATTACATTTCATTTTTCATAGATCATAAAATTAATGAAGGAATCAATGATTTAGATTACATTTTATAGAAAAACTCCAAATTCCTGGACTTAAAAAAAAAAAAATGTTTAGAGGGATCCTTCAAATGATTATGTATATGTAAATGTACAAATAGTGGATGACACACACACACACACACAAAAAAAAAATATTCTGCCTTGATGGAAAATTATAATTTTATTTCTATGTTTCTGTTTATAATTTTGATATATTAAACAAAAGCTTAAAAAAAATTGATAACAAAAAATCTCAAGATTTAAAAAAAAATAAGACTATATTTTAGATATTATTTCCCCCAACATTTTTTAATTGTAGTTATTGTCTTGAATTCAGCTAACTTCCATTATAAAGGCAAACTATTGATACTGACATCTTGTGCTCCTTCTGGCGGAAGGATACATTACGTCATCTTGTAAGCAGTCTGCAAAATTAAAACGAGATGAACTTTAATTTCGCTTAACTTATGTAACTCCGCCACAAAATCACATTTACCCGCAGATAACCCATATATCTGGGTATCGCTCCTCGAAAACATAGCTGTATCCTTACGAAGATTCTGATTGGCTTGTGCCTGATTCTCCGGTTTAACCATTTGTTTAAACTTCGATTAAACTTTATAGCCGGAACAACGCCAGTTATAATACGTACAGAAAATTCTGGTACGTATGGAAAAATTACAGACTTGAGATGAGCTTTCTTCTAATATTACTGTTATATTTAATTCCTTTCTGTATTATTTCCACACATAAAGCCAGAACATGTTAAAAAAAATTTTCTAGGACAAAAAACTTATTATTTGGATTTAGATTAATTGCAATGGGAAAAATTGATTCTGATCACGAACTTTTCGGTTTACGAACAGGGTCGAGGAACGGATTATGTTCGTGAACCGAGGTTTGATTGAAAACTTAAAAATGCATTCAATTCTACAACATTATTAGGTCTTGGAGTTATTTGAATGGCTTCAATCTTTTTTTCTGAAGAACGCACCCTCTCACAATCTATTCTAAAACCCAATTGATGTTTCAAACAATTTACTTTTATCTGGATTTAACTTAACATTATAACTGTTCAGCGTTCCAAAAAAGTTTTAAATTATGTTTATATTTTTTCTTTGTTTTTCTTCGGATTATAATATTGTCTAAATAGCAATTTAGGTATACCTTTTAAGATAGTATCCATTTTACAGATGAAAATTGGTCTGGAACTGATCTCAGACCAAAACATAAGCCATTGTATCTGAATAGACCAACATGTGTATTGATTAAATATTCCGTACTTTGTTTTGTTACATAAAATTGTAAATATGAATTTCTGAAATCCAATTCACAAAAATACTTACATCTACATAATGAATGAATAAATGCTCATCAAGTGGTAATGGATAATGATCTGTTTTTACAAACTTATTTACTATTTCCTTTAATTCTACTCACAGGTGAATTTCAGCTTGCATGATACAGACCGTCAGAGACACCCATTGACTATTCATAAACTCAAAATTGCCTGTGTACCATGCAAGGTAAAATTCACCTATGAGTAGATTTAAAGATAATAGGAAAACAGATCATTATTCATAATGCTTGAAACAATTCCTTGAGTTTCTACTTTGATCTTAATTCTTCCTGAACCTTTTCATGTAAGGAATACGGTAAACAATACGTCCTATGAAAAACTGGTTTGGCATCCTCTTTCGTTACAATTGACATCTGAAAATCGTTAACTGGGGTCGTTATTAATCCCTAGAAAAATGTTTGGATACTTTGACTGATAATTGAAAATAAAATTATTTATTTTATTACAATCTGATGTACTGATATCAGAAATTTCATTTATGTCCAAAGTGCCCAACTCCTGTGAAACTAATAACCCCTTATCCTGCAAATATCATCTTCCAACTAGGATCAAGTGTAGATAACCAATCTCTATCTAATAGTGGTCTTTTTACGGAATTAACAATCATTGATAATGATACTCTTTTTCTTTTACATAAGACATTAACATTTCTCCAATGAAGTTTAATATTGGCTGAAGTAATTTTAAATTGCTATGTTCCAGTGGCAGGCCATTAAAGAATTTATTACAATAAGAATTAATGTGATGATCCATTGCCAATCTCAAAAATTATATTTTGGTGAAGAACATTTTGGTGAAGAATCAGCTTGATTTCATTGATTGATTGTGGGTGGCAGGGAAGCAAAGCACCGCGACCTGTAGGTTTATTGTGCTATCCCACGGAAATGAGGACAGACAAAGAGAAAAACTGAAAAAAGTATGATGGAATAAGTGCAGGGGAAATGGGAGAACCCCAAGAAATCCTGCCCAGCGCGGATCGTCCATCGTAACGAAATCCACGTGATAACCGAATTTCTGTACTCACTTGTCAGAAGTGAGAGGCCGATATCTTAGCGACAACGCCAACCGCGCGATCTAAAGGATCAGTTAGTTCCATTAAAAATTTCATATCATTAAATTAATCTTGTAAGTCTTAAAGTGAGACCAATATTCATAAGTGACTTCTCAAAGACAATCTGTTTCACGCTAATAAGGCGATCATCAGTTGAGAGTTATCATAATAAACAAGCAGATCTCGTAATGAAGGTATATTAAAGTAGAGTAGGAAAAGAAATGGAACTTCCACAAATAATATAAACTAAAACATAAAAACACATTAAAATAAAGATAAAGAAAATTAATGTAAAAAATTTATGGAGCTTGTAACTGCTGAGTTAAAAGATATATAATCCTAAACTATTCAGCGTAAGACAGAAGACTTTAATTAGCTTATGTTAATATTTAAGTATCATGTTGAGTCTAGTAGTTTTCATTATTGATTGATTTGGATTCAATCAGAGAGGATTGAAGAAAAATATTTTCTACTCCAGTCTTAGGAATTCCCCACATTATTCCACTTTTTATTTGGCACACATTGATTTAATGAAAAAGATTAAATCAACAATTACTTTTTCAAGCCTTAGTTTGCTAACAACTAAACTGGCCTATACGTCAAATGCCATTAATGAGCATCTTTTATTTGCCTAGTTTTAAGTTTCGAAATTTTAATCCTCAGAATTGACAGTGTGCTTTTAATTGCAAATTTACCATTACTTGTTTTAAGTTAAAGACTGTTGATAAAATATACTCTTTATAACAGATAAACACATAAATAAATTCCTGAAACTCTAAAGTGTAGAGTTTCAGGAATTTATTTATTTGTTTATCTGTTTTAAAGAAGACGAAGGATATTGATGTACGTATTTTTGAATATACTCTTTATAACTTAAGTATCAAACTTAAGTTATTAAGTATATAACTTAACTTATTAAGTATCTTTGCAGTAATAACAGGAATAATTTTGAAAAGAATATTTAATTATGACGTTCAAACCTGGTCAATGTATCAGGGAAAGTCTTTATTTCCTTCTAAATCTAATTTATAAATTTACTGATTCATTTTCTCTTTAATTCTGTCTAGGATTTTAAATGATTTGTGTACACAGTTATGGACATATAAAACGAAATACATTCTTTGACATCTGAATACCATTTTATTTTTCGGTGCAAATCAACAAAGATTGAATGATAATACAGTTTAACAAAAAAAATGCCGAACCTTGAAACTATGAAATATTTATGTTGTTGTGTGCGCTGAATTCGAAAATGCATTCCATTTTTTCGTATCACGTGATGTTTTTGTTCGGTGATGCAATCCCGCTTTCTGCTAATACTCGCCGGGTGGGCACTCCAGCACTGTCTGTTTGTAAACATAAGATAAAATTGCAGGCAGACGCTAATGGAAGTTAACGGTTAAATAACAGATTTCCTGTTTACATTCTTTCCGAAATATATATCGATACTCCACTGCTAAATATACTGTACCGTAAAGTGGGGTAACTTTGCACCACTTTTGACATGAAACTTTTGCTTTAGCTGAAGTTTTGGCTTATTGGTTACAACTTAGCCCAACCATGTAATCAAACACTCTCTACACATCTTGGAGATTTAATTACAAATAGGATTTTAACATTCAAGATATATTTTGGGGTGTCTTAAGGACAGAACATTAATGGTGCAATGTTACCCTTGGCTGGGGTTACTTTGCACCATCAATTTATTTCAATGACAGGGAAGCTATTATAGCACAATGGTGCAATGTCACCCCACCAAGGTGTTATTTAGCCTTTATTTGTGTACATGCGATTAAAAAAAACTCTTCATTTATCAAGAGAGACTACCAATACATGAAATATGTTAAAAAATACATTCAACTTTGTATTACAATAAGACCACTTGACATGTTTTATAAAAAATTGCCAGAAATTGTAACAAACAAAACACAATCATGCCCGAGTGCACCAAACTTCAGTTAACTTTGATGACTGTAGTTTGGACGGAGCTAAAATTAGTGAGGGGTGCTGCTCCAGAAAAATTTTAGCCTTTGTTTTAAAATTGTGTGAAAGGAAACA
>JAFIDM010025988.1:38151-52018 GCA_023159025.1 Thereuonema tuberculata
CCAAACAGCAGTCATCAAAGTTAATTGCAGTTTGGTGCACTTGGGCATCAGACTATCAAATCATACGTTCTATCCACAAAATTAGGTTGAATAGTTGAAAAAACGACCAGGGAATTAATCCATAACGAATTTTTATTCTGGTGCAAAGTAACCCCAAAATCACCTCAAATTTGCCTTGGTCACATTTATGTTAAATTACTCTTAAACCATGCCAATAAGATACATAAACTAAATATCTTCATGCACACAGAGGAATAAATAAGACATTTATACATAAGTAATACTTCGATTGTTAATAGATTCACCGATTATAGTAGATTAATTGTGATAACAAAATCCAGAGATTGCACATGTTCCAATTAAAAAGGCCACTAATGTAATTGCGGCAGCGCTCACCAGATGGCAGCACTCAATATGTGTAGACAATAGTGCTACCTATCAACAGAACTACAAACCACAATTTCATCATGTATATGCTAGACACCAGAGAGTATCGAAAAACGTTTTCTCTATGGTGCAAAGTTAACCCTACTGGTGCAAAGTAACCCCATTTTACGGTATATTGATATCAATAAAATTCAGACAGTGTAGTGACTTGCTATTGTGCAGAACGTTTTTACGTAAAGTTGTGTGTTCGCATTTATTGTGAGTTCAGATGTTAATTTTGTGGTTGTGAATAACAGTGCTTTTAACAGTGAGAAGTACGTTAAACAGACTTTTAGTTTGGAAAACTTATACAAAGTGGGAATTTACAGCAACGATGTCGCATCAGTGCTTAAATTCTCCGAATGTATTTTGCTATGTGTATGGTGAATTTACTACGAAATCGCAAAGAGAAAATATTACTCCTACGATTAAGAAAGCATATGAATTGTACTTTAACTCTAAAGTAGATAAGGACAAAAGTTTTGCACCTAAATATATTTGGAGGGGATGTCCTCGTAATTTGAGAGGGTGGTTAAATGGACAGCAAATGGCACTCGCCCTTCTATGACGTTTGCTGTTCCTATGATATGGACAGAGCAGAAGGACCACCTCTTGGACTGTTATTTCTGTTTAACCAAACTCTCTGGTTTCTCATCAAAATACAAACAGTAGCTTATATAATCTATCCAGATTTGTCCTTCGCGCGAAGGCCTGTTAAACATGGCGATTCATTTCCTATTCCAAGATGTAAAGTTCGAAAGATGTAAGTTCGAAATTCCAGGGAAATTACCGAGCAGATAACTATATTGAAGTTGTGGAAAATTTCTTAAGAGCATATGAGGTAATGGGCTTCAATGTGTCCCTTAACATTCATTTCTGTACTCCCATCTTAACTTCTTTCCACCGAACCTGGGAATGGTCAGCGACGAGCACGGAAAAAGGTTTCACCATCAAATATCCCAAATGGAAAGGCGATATGCAGGAAAATGGTCTCCTAACATACTTTCTGATTATTGTTGGTTTCTTGTCTCTGAGTATTCCGGGTTCAGCCACAAAAGAAAATCTTCCAAAAAACATTCTAAAATTGTAAGTTTTTAACATTTTTTTAAGTTATTTGCATGTAATAATCAGCACATCCTTTTCAATAAAATGAGTACTTTTGAACGCTGAGTGTAGTAAAATTTTGACTCTGGAATTATAATTACGAAAAAATATTAAATTTTAAACCACAATATTGAATATGGTTGCCAAAGAAAACGGTACGTGATAGAGAATTTTTGACTTCAAATTCGAATTTAGGGGACCCGAATTAGTAAAAGCAACCAATTTTCATTTCATGGCATGAAAGTTTTAAATTTTGTCGTACAGTGTAATTGAAGTTGAATAGAATGATTATGCTGAACTTTAGAAATTGAGCATTGGAAAGTGGTGGAAATAATAATTAAGAAATCTAAAGATAATGTTATGACATAGTTATTTTAAAGATAGGTTAACTTTATTTTTATTACTTAAAATTTGCTGGAAGATTTGTTTAGTACAGTCGAAACCCGCTATAGTGAACCGTCAGCGGACCCAAGAATAAGTCCACTCTAACCCGATTGTTCACTTATCCAAATTTTTTGAAAAAAATATTTTTTAGCATATGACAGTAGTATTGTTGGAAATAGTGATTGCGATAATTAATAATTTATAAGAAATTATGTACTAATTAAATATTAATCAAGAAGAAGAAAAAAGTATTTACACACCTAAAAGTTGATTTTATTTTTACATTCTATGGAAGAAATTACACTCACTTCCAAAAGTTAAGCACGGAGCGGTAAAATGAGAAAAAATGGACAAGTACTGTTCTGATTGACATGAAATGCTGCAAGTAAGTAGCTCTATGTTTATTCATGAAACAAAACAAAGAATTACATACAGAGATAAACAAAATATTGAATTTTCACTAATTATAAGATCACGTCCTATTTGGGTCATTAACAAAATGATGTTTAAATTCAAAACAAACAATAAACACCGACATTAATAGGGTATGTGAGCACCCCTCACCTGTATACAATGTTTACAGCGTGTGGTCAACCACCGCAGAGTCCAGTAATCGCCATTCCTCCTGTAGGGCAGTTTCTAAAGCTCTGAGAATGGCTGGAGGTGGTAAACGTCGACATACAGCACGGCCGAGGGCATCCCAAAGATTTTCAATTGAATTAAGATCTGGCGAGTAAGCCGCCCACTCCATACGCGCAATCCCCTCACTCTCCAGAAAGTCGTCAACGAAGGCAGCTCTTTGGGGACGCGCATTATCGTCCATTAAAACGAAAGAAGGACCAACTGCTGCAGCATACAGTTTCACAATGGGGTCTTCAGGACTTCATCTCGATACCGTACAGCCGTCACAGAACCTCGCCTGTAGATGTGCAGGTCGGTGCGATATCCCAATGAAATCTCTGCCGAGACCATGATGCTTCCACCGCGGAATGCGTGATGTTCGGTGATGTTCTGGGGCCGATTGCGTGTGCCTTGTTCCCTCCAGACTCTTACACGCTTATCATCGGGTTGTAGGGCAAATCTGGACTCATCTGTGAACATAACGTTACCCCAATCAGACATAATCCAATTCATATGCTGGCGGCACTACTGTAATCGTGCCCCTCTGGATTGGACGGATAAAGGAACACTAACTCGTGGTACCCGGGCATACAGACCAGTCATTTGTAGCCTTCGACGAACAGTAGTGGCAGATATCGTCTTACCAATGGCCGCTACAACCGTAGATAACACCCGTGTGGTGGTCGATATTCGATTCCGCTTGGCAACAACAGCAATATAACGAGCTTCCGCGGGGGTCGTAACCCTTGGACGACCGGCTACAGGTCTTCGGACAACTGTTTGGCTGGTTTGGAATTGTTTCCATAATCGTGAAATGACGGAATGATGAACGCCGAAGAAACGAGCAACATCTGTTATAGACTGTCCTGCTTCAATGCGTCCGACAGCCCGCGAGCGCTCAGAGTCTTTCATTCGTCTTCTGGAAGCTAAAGAAACACGTCTAGCTTGAAAACAAATCGAACGAATGTTCGTACACCTTTCATCAGCACTTACATGCAACTCCTGTAACCATTCACAATGCAGGCTTCTTATACGACTGCCTGTTTTGCATATTTCTCGACGCGAAACCGTGATTGGCTGTTACCTATATAATTTGCATACTTCCTTATACCTTTGCAGCAAATTTCAGCTTCTTTAATTCAGATCTCTTACGGAAATTAACATTTTTCTTCTCCGTGCTTAACTTTTGGAATGAGTGTAGTTATTTTCGATTGAGTGCAATTCGACTTTAAGTAGAGTTCATCAATTTTTTTTGTCAATAAAAAGTACAGAATCCATTGTTTTCTTGTCCACATTTTCTGTAGAAAAAAAAAAGTTCAGGATATTCATAGCCGATTTCACTTCCGAGATAGAAGGGTCGAAATTTCACATTCTACTTCAGCATCGTCTTCTAAGTCTTCTTCTTCAGCATCGTTGTTTTGTTTAACTTCAGATACAATGCCATCATCTGTAGGGGTTACCGAAGTGCACACTTCGTCATCGCAAGATTCGAATTGTTCAGTAACATCCCGTGGAAACATGTTCACATCATGCTTTTCCAGTCACAGAGGTAGTGGTAGGTTTTCTTCGTCGTCTTCGTCTTCCACAATGGCGTCTTTTCCTACCAACAATACATCCTTCGAAAAACCGTTGTGGATTGTTGCTGATGGAAAAGTCATGGAGACAGGTGACAACAAAATTATTGCTTCCAATAGAGAGATGTTGTATTCTATGTTGTTCTTTTCGTAGTTCTCTAAAATTCGCATCACTAGCTGCTTCATATAGTGGGACTTTGGGCTGCGAATAAGGCGATAAGCATGAAAGAGTTAAATTTGACACAATGTACAGGAATGCTGTCATTTGCACTCCCAACTCGCACAAGTTTAAAGTTGGAGAACTGAAAAAAAAAAACAACTTTGGAAATGAAATTTGAGTCCACTATAACCGAACTGCCATTTTCTCAGCTGTTCACTTTAAGCGTATAAAATAACATTAGTTAAATGGGAGTGCGGTCGGGACCATTAAAACAGTTCACTCTAACTGAGTGTTCACTACATCCCGGGTTCATTGTAGCGGGGTTCGACTGTAGTTGCTTAGGAATATGTACTTGAAATTTCCTAATTCCCTATGATCTTTATCCAGATGCAAAATTGAATAACCTGATTTACATTTGCAATGAAAAAGATTTACATGAGATGAAATGGAAAGAGTTTTAAATGCATCAGTGAAGAATGAAAAACTGAAAAAAATTAACATTTTCACATTTTTCTTAATTTGAAAAGCATTATTTTTTTTTTCAATAGTCTTTATTTCTGTGCATTGGTCTTTACTACTTTCACTAAATTTTATAATAATACAGCTATTTATAATTCTAAATTTTAATAATAATAATAATAATAATAATAACTGGGAAAATATTATTTGTTAACATATTTCGTTAAATCTTATTCCCTTTCATTCTCTCCTTTTCAATCCAGTCTAAGTAATGAGATACTCTGGTGTAGACTCCAAACATATTTGGTCCTAAACATCCGTTTCCTTGTGATACAATTCCAGCCAAGTAGAATTTCTCATCTTTAATGTGGCATATCATTGGACCTCCTGAATCCATCTGAAAGAATTAATGTATTTAAAAAGTCAGGATTCATTAAGCTATTGTATATATTAATAACAGATATTTTCAAGAAATGACCTTTTAATTAATGTATAAAATTAACATTAACATTTATTTTATTTAATTTTTTTTTTATCATCTATCAACTCAATCTCACTATTCACAATTAAAAAAAATATTTTAAAATTGTTTCCTACTTTTTTATTTTTGCATATTTTACATATTGAACTATTTTTCTGGGAATGTAATCTCATAGTTAACTCCACTACATCTATGAAATATATTAAGATATCCTTTTGTGAATTCAGTTTCAAGAAATAGCAACTTTGTGAAATTTAATTTTATTTTTTTCTTAATTTTCAATTAGCTGTTAAATATTAAATAAGCTGTTAAATAATAAATTTTCAATAAATAAATGAACTGTTAAAATATATTAAAATAAATTTCATTTGGGGTTAATCTGAGACCATGAGACGGCCGTTTCGAGCTTCTTCGAGATGCTTGTGCTCTCGTAAGACAGTGCTCGTCAAACTCAAAAAGACATGAGGGGAAGCGTAATCTGAAGGTAATAGTCGTAATGATCCATCAAAACTAAAGAACAAAAAATAAAAACAACAATAAATGTAAAAAACAAACACCTTAGGCGTCATCATAATTATGGACAAACATCTTTCCAGGCAGTATTTCAGTGTTTGACAATTCCTAAGGACGAATGTCACTATCACAGCTAGCAACCACAATATGGAATCAACCCACATGTCGACCATTGGAATAAGTGCAGGATACAGTAAAAAGAGGAGTGCGTCTGTACAGTTGCATTGCCACGCGTGTGCATCACCTGACAGCGCTCATCAGAGATTTGAAGATTTGGACAGTTGTTATTCGAAGGGAAAGTTTTACCGGAAAACGTTAATTGACAAACTTGAAATTTTCGGTATATCTTCCCGATATCACTTAGATGATTTTACGCGTGACCTATTATTGGAAAGATCGAAGAAGGGCGACAAAAAACAGATGTTGCTAGGGAGTTCATCATCACCCACAACGTTGTTTCACGGCTATGGAAAGCATTTACAACAACTGAAATGTGTAGCAGCGTCAGGGGGGAGGTCGTGTAAGAAGTACGACGCCTGCAGAAGACAGGTACATTGCCCTAACAGCAAAACGGAACTGAAGCACCACAGCTCAGCAAGTGGCAAAAGAGTTTCTTGCTGCCCCAGGAAAGCGGATCTCCCGAAAAACTATAACCAGACGTTTGGGACAAGGAGGACTATATGCCGGCAGACCTGTTGTGTGTGTCCCATTGTCCATACCGCCCGTTTGCAATGGTGTCGTGAGCATCGCAATTGGACCGAAGAGGAGTGGGCTTCCGTACTATTCTGAGATGAGAGTAGGTTCAGTATGTCATCGGATTGTAGATGCCAACTGGTCTTGAGTGAGAATGGTACTGCGTATCGTCCAGAAATTATCCAGGAAAGGGATGATATCCGACTTGCAGTATCGTGGTATGGGCCGGCATCATGATGAATGGCCGCACGCCCCTACATATGGTTGCAACTGGGACTTTGACCGACCAACGATACGTTGATGAAGTTCTACTGCCTCATGTTCGTCTTTTCCGTGGTGCTGTCGGTAATAGATTTCTGTTCATGGACGACAACGCACCTTGTCATCGAACACTCGCTGTGCAGGATTGTCTAAACAGCGAGGGTATTCAACGCCTTGTATGGCCAGCACGTTCTCCAAATCTAAACCTCAATGAAAATATTTGGGATGTTTTCGGGGGGCGCCTTGCTGGTCGATAATATCCCCCAACAAACAAAACCACCCTCATCCGTGCAATCCGTGCACTTGCCTCAACAGCTGCTGGATAATGTTGTGTAAAGCATCACACGTCGTGCGGAATATTGCATCGCTCTCCGTATCCTGTATTGACACCGTTTTCAAAGGTGCCTGCTGTCGTTCATAGGCATTTTTCCATTTCTCCGCACAGCATCAAATGAACACTTTTGTCCTTTCACAACCTTCTGTATTTTCCAGAACAATAAATGATGATGAACAATAAATGAACATCTAACCCCCCCCCCTCTTCCACATTGTTGCTAAAAAAGTTTTCTCGACAGTTTCAATATTTTTCTTACTCCATACGCATTCTTTCATTCATCTTTGAGCTTTACAGTTTTCTTCCCCTTCTCGGTTCGGCCCCAAGCGGTGACACAAGCAGCGGCGAGCCACCCCCGGAAAGGATAATGGAACTGACCCCGGCGCATGTGACCCAATTGTTTCTCTGTGGCTTATAACGTTGTTTTTTTAAAATTTGTATTCGATCACTTGAAAACAGGGCGTTGTCGCCCAGAAAGTACTCGTGAAATGTATTTTGTTTAGTTAAGTTTATAAATTTTAGTTCTACATTTGAAAGTGTGGTGGCCTCAATTTCATTCGATTTATTTAGAAAACACACACGTTAAAAATACAATAAGTAAATGATCTTTATTCAAATGTTCGAATAGTGTTGCAACAATCTTGTATCCTGCAGGGCCTCCACCCCCGCGTAATGTTATGATACATCGCAATTTGTGATCCGTTCTTAGTAATTGTTCAGCAGTGTATGTGTCCCAAGGTGTTTGTACTCCACATTTACTGTTGTTTTTATTTCTTGTTCTTAATTTTGAGGGATTATTACGATTTCCACCTTTAAACTGTTCTCTCTTGAAATACTAACTAACCCAAAATCAGAGATAAAAGTCTGTCGACCTGATTCTGTGGAGATCTTCAGTTCTGTAAATAAAGGATATAGTAAAAGTGAACAATAACTAAACTAAGTGTATCACAATGGTTGGAAGATAAATAACAACGAGATCAACAGCAGATAAAGAATTGTAATTGATAAAAAAAAGAAATAATATAGAGACAGCTTTTTTTATAATAATACTCATGTCAATAGCAAAAGAAGAGTTATTTTTTTCTACCTTCACTCTTCAGCTATTAGTATTAACATTGTTTTAATACTGATTTTTTTCGCAAATAAAGTAACTACTGTCACCGAAAGGTAGGAGTTTTTTGAGTACAATATAACTGAAAATATAACATTTTGAAGTAAAAGGAGTAGTTTCATTTGAGTCTTTGATTCATCTGTCATAAGTTTTTGTATGTTAATCGAATCATAAATTAAAAATATTCCTTACACTGCATGGACCCTTTCCACCACTGAAATATCCAGCACATATTTGAAGTGAACTATTGAAATATTTGAAATTTTGGTGACAGACATCACCTGGGAGAATAGGAAGAGGTAATTCCCTTAAGGTCATGGACATTTCTCCACCTGTTAAGAAGGAGAAAAAAATGTTGGAAAGAGAAATCACGTATAAGAAATCAAATCAGTGTAATGAAATTGATTGGGAATTTTATATTATACCTATAGACAAAAACAAAGCTACATTTTCGGATTTTTGTTTCATGGTCAGTTATTGCTATAAATTAGGATGTCCCTTCTAACTTCAGTTAGACATAGGAAAAGATCACAATATGGGGAAAGAGAGTGACCTGAGTGACTTTGAAAGTGACGTAAGGGTTTGTGTCAGGCATGTTGGATCGAATATCTCTGAAACGATTGTCATCCTGGGTTTTCGATCACCACAGTTTCAAGAATTTACTGAGAGTGGTGAGAGTAAAAAAAAATCCATTGATTGTCAATTTTGTGGAAGAAACAGCTAATAGATCAGAGGGCCCAGAGCGTATTGAAGAGAATCATACAAGATATCAGACGAATCATAACCAAGGAAATAGCATTATAATTCAATCTTAGAATACAGAGTATCATCTTGGAATGCACAGTACTTTGTACCTTGTCTTGAATTACATTACATTAATTTTCGTATTGATAAGAATCAGTATTTTAGTGTTTTGAATGATGCTGGCATGGTCAACAATATAAAAAATAAAAAATATAATAAACAAATTATTTAATAAGTAATAGCAATTAATAATAGCAGAAAATATATAAAAATTCCACTGGATTCAAACTCTCTACGGAACATTATATTTTTATTATAAAGAATTCGACCTCTGGAATATTGCGCATATTATAGATGTTGTTTAAGATCTTTTATAATAGCAAAATTCTTTATAATGAGGGTAATTAACGTGCGGGAAAAAAACAGTAACAATGCGATCAATACCGCACAATACATACAAAATAATATTTTAAAAAAATGACATGTTTTGAGAGCCCGAAGTTAACGGCTCTCTTCCTCAGACTACAGAGACAACAAAGGAACGGAAAGAAACAATTGAAAGATTGAGGGCAACAGTGGTCTAACCCTCTTTTTTAAAGAACTGAGATATTGTACTGCGAAGTTGACATAAGCCAGTCTTTCATGTGTTTCTCTTACATTCATTTTATTTGTAAACTCACGAAGAATGTTTCTATTAAGCGTATATCAGTTCTAATACATAGTTCAAGGTTAATGATAACCGATGGCGTAGTTAACTCTATTTCGATCTCTGAGAGGGTTACACCACTGTTGCACTCAGCCTTTCAATTTAAAAACAAAAGAAAAACAAGACAGCCAATAAGCACGTGGGCGATTCCATTGGCTGTGAGGCAAGTGCGGAGTCTCAAGCAATGGGAGGAGTACAAGTGATGATGACGCGAGTCAGTTACTAAAATTAAAAAAATATATAAAATAAGAAGATAAAAACATCCAAGTACGTGAAGTTGAAAAAGAATAGAACATATGAATAAGTAAATAAATGAATAAACGAGGAAATAAATAAAGCAGTAGGGTTGTGGAAATGAAACCAAAAGTGAATAAGGAAAAATAAACAACTTCTTGACAAAGTATAACCATGGGTAAAATCAGAGATAACAAACGAACAAAAATTATCTATTGATAAGCAAATAAATTCGAAAGTGGAAAAAAGAAGACTTACTGAAAATTTGTTTTATATGTATTGTGCGATATTGATCGCATTGTTACTAGCAAAATACTTTTTTGATCAGTTTCGAAGAAACAAAAATCTTTGGGGCAGAAAGCCAAGACAACTATCTTATTGTGTCTGCAAATTTACCAGAAAAATTCCCAAACAATTTAGCAACATCATCTGGTTTCCTTTTAAGACAAATACAAACATTTGTCCTCAAAATGAAAGTTGACCGGCGGAAGTTTGAACTGCGCAGCCCTTCCGGTAGCTGATCAATTATGTTTTCCTGTCACAATGAACGACAGAGTCTGTTTTCACTGAGAAAGACATGTTGATAACGCCAAATTAAAACTTATCTCGACTATTTAGCGTTATTTCAATACCAGTTGCTAACAATAAGTATTTATATAAATAAATAAATATATATTATTTATAAATACAATGCTCTTTTGCAAAGTAACAAGCCTTTACCGTAATGGCGGCGTCCTGTCATAACATCAGACGGAAGCCTGACCAGACTAATCGACGATACATGCGCAGATCTCACAAAAACAGGGCGGCCATCTCTCATTGGGAGGACAGTACTTGATGTAGAATCATTATTATTTCTCTGTAGCAGTTATTGATAAGTATTTTCAAATTTAACTGGATAGTTTTCACACGAAGGCACGAAAACAGAACCAATACGGTACCTAAGAAACCTAATAGAAGTTTTCTATATTAAACTGCTTTACATATTAAAGTTAGCTTTAATTATAGTAAATCCTTAAATAAGAAAAGTGTTGTTCTTGTCCAATGACTCGAACTGGCTCACACCATCTTCGATCTTGCTTCCCAATAGTCCAGGAAAATATTTTCTTCTCTACTTCTGCTAATCTAATTTACTGCAAACCAGAAGATGGTCTTTGTAAATGAGAAAAGTAGTGGAACTTAATAGTAAATTAATTAAATAACTTTATTATTTATTTAAAATTATAATTCTATGAGTAATTCTTCTTTCTGTGCAAACATAACTCCTGAATACCTGATTGAATTTAACATGCGTTGAGGATATGTAACAAGAAAAAGGCATAAATACGCACATAATTAAAGTTTCACTGAGCTATTTTTGGATTTTTAGTATCGGGAATCCAAGACAGACTGTTTCGAGATTCCAATCTCTAATTGTGTTCGTTTTTATGCTTTTTTCTTGCTGTATATCCTCAATGCACGTTAAATGTGACTATTTTATGTATGTTTGCTTTACAAGTTAATTTATTTATTTATTTAAACTTATAACTCTACGAGTAACTCTTCTTTCTGTGCAAACTTAACTTTTAAATATAAAAACTGATTGAATTTTACTTTTTAATTAGTATGTAGTCTGTATTTATCAACTTATCCTTTTGTTGAATATAATTTCTTGTATGTTGCAAATGGAACTACCTAATTATTTGGTTAGGCCTAATTTCATAAATCCTTACAAAAGTATTTGAAAAAAGTATTGGAAGCTTTTAAAGAAAATTTAATAAATGATATTAACTTGTAAGAATGTAACAAAGAAAAGTATATTAATCAAATACCTTCTTTAGTTAATCCCCAGCCAGTGACAATACAAGGACCACTGACTACTTTGGAATGATCTGGAAGGCAAATTGGGCTGACATAACGACTGGTTAAATTCAATGGAGAAGATAACTTCAGAAGGGCGATATCATTTTGAATTGTGTGACTATTTAAAAAAAAATAATAATTTATATATATATCTTTTATGTATTGTAGATCTCCTATATTTTTAGAATACTTGATTAAGGTACATAATTAATATAAAATATTGGTGAAAAGTAAATCAAGCCAAATTCCAACTCCTATTTGCCTACTTCGAATCTTCATATCTAAACTTCCCATTTGAGTTTTCTACACCCACATGATTTAGTGGCTACCAAAGACATTAAAACCTTTTGTAACTTCTGTTAATATATTTATATATTTAAATGAAAACGTTTCTTTAAACCTAAAAATGCTTTTAGAAGAAAAGAAAGAACAGTTGTAAAATGAAATTTTAAATCAAAAAATACTCAGTAGGATCCATCTGTAACTCCAGATAATTTCGAAGCTTTATAGCCTAGAATGCCGATATTTTAACGGTAAACCACAATGCTGTAAGGAAGAGCCTTGTAGATTTTGTTTGTTTTGTGATCATTATATAAAAGAGTATGGTAAAAAACCAACTCTAAACTTTAATCATTGCGGTAACTCAAAAAAAATATTTGTCTTAGGAAGGTCAAGTTTCATTGGTAGATAACTTTCGCCAAATCGGATCATCTTTTTGAATTTGAGAGGATTGGATAAACAAGAAAAAGCCTTACAATATACGAGTCTCCACTAAAAATAAACAAAAAATTATACAGAAATTTTAAAAACTTACTATTAATATCTTTGGTACAGTTATTTTTGAATCTTACCATGTGAATATTCAAGTTCACCGACATTTTCGAGGCTTTGCATCAATTGAAAACCGAAGTAAGCCAATGTTATCCTATTTAATTACATGTTTTTCTGAAAAATTACTAGAATTCAATTTACTTTGAGTTTTGAACTATCAATTATTAACGAAAAATTCAGAGATAATTACTAAAATGATATAATAAAAAGCGCTCAAATTAGAATTAGGAAATTCAGTTATAAAATGCAGAAAATAATAAATGATACAGTATTTGTTTTCGTTCTGAAATCGAGATGTAATCAGAAAATGATTGTGGTACATTGAGTTCGAGTCCTGATATTTTTTAGTTTGGAAATTGTGATATTTAGCAATTTTGATTATATTAGTGTTGTCTTCGAGTTACACCCATAAAATAAAAACAAAACCAAAAAAAAAAAAACAACAATAGCAAGAACAAAAATAACATAATAAATTTCGCACTATGTAAGTCAATTTTTTACTGAAGCTATTTAAATTGGTTGTTGCTGTAGCTAGGGCTTACAGTTGCAGTTGGGCTTACAGTTGCAGTTACATTACAGTTGATCAGAATCGTGATAAAATAAGTAATTCTCAGTTTTCTTTAGGAAGGAATAATGTAATGTAATGTAATGTGGTGAGCGTGGGTGGCTTGACAGCCGAGCAACGCGACCTCAAAGATCTATAGGAAGGAATAAACATTGTGTACAAATGCTGTAGTACACAAGATCTATCGAACTTAAATGCTATAGTGCAAAAATATTTCCTGTGTACATAAATACAATCATGCAATTTTCATCTAATCGTAATTTTTAAGTTTCCATTTGCATTTAACAGATTGAACAATTTAAACTCTAGAATTTAAAACTGCATCATTTCCAAATACTTTAAAATTAAACAAAAAATGACATTTAAATTGAGCATCAAAATTTCTGATATTTGCTGGTTTCGTAATATTTCATGTAACCTGTACTAAGAAATCCAAAAAAAAAAAAAAACCAACAACAACTTAGAAATATTGATAAATTACCAATAATGTATATGCAAGTCAATCCTCTGAAGTTTCTTTTAAGTTCTAAAGTTAAATAGGATGTTTCGGAAATGATAGCAAAGCGAAGAGATAATTTTGTTTGGGGGTGTGGGCTTTGTCCGCTTTTGGTGGAGGTATTGAACGTTATACATCATGATTACTGAGAAGCAATTTAATGACTCTACGATACGATGTAAAGGCCAACGCTTCTGTATAGTTTCATCGTTCATATCTTGGAAATAACGCTTTTCCAGGCCCATGTTTATATGACATTTATTCGTTGTTTTGCATGATTGAATACAACCTTTAAGTTTGGCAGCATTTTTCAGGTACACCCTGTATA
>JAFIDM010025989.1:0-32779 GCA_023159025.1 Thereuonema tuberculata
TCGCTTAATTTAACGAGTTAAAAATTAAATTTTTATTGTAATTTCAAAACAAACAAATACTTTTTGATAGTTTAAACGTTTTTCAAGAAATGCTGATAAAAAATGTGTTTAATGAAATTTAATATAACGAAAACATGTAATATGAAGGTCATTGTGTTTCTGAAATATCATCATATGTCAATAGTATATTAATATACTATTAATATACGAAATTTTTAATTCATTCTCCCACTGTGAAAACAAAAACGCAATGTTTGCAGAAAATAACGAAATACTGTACTGAAAGAGGTGGGGGTGTGGGGGAGGATATTTTCTATCTGAGCATGACAATCAAATGGTTGCAACTTGGAAATTGTCTTTTATTCAAATAATGAATAGGACTGGAGTGTTTCAGTTTTTTGTTTTTGAGAATTAGCGAAATAATATTGGAAATATTAAATTGAGAAACAAGCCGATACTAAAAAAAAAAAAAAAAAAAACAATAGATAAATAGAATAATAAGTCGAGAAAGGAAGTTTTCAAAGATAATATTTAGACTTAAATAATCATATGCATTTGGCTTTTTTTACTTAGTTGATGCAGCCGTTAAATTCCTTTTAATAATAATAATAATAATAATTTATTTGCCTTACAAAAGTTTGATAATACATAATAGTTATGAGTGTGACGTCCCTGTGCCTTAAGGGTAGTCCCGTCGAGAAGGCAGGCAGGGAGTCAATCACAGGCAAGAAAAAATAAAATAAAATAAAATACAAAAAGCATTACTGGTTACATATAATGGAGAAAACAAAACAGAGCATAACACAAAAACATTGAAACAAATAAATATAATGGGGATAAAAGGAACAGTTAATCTGTAATGAAAATATGAAAAAGAATTACACAATTGTGGAGTTTAGATCTGGTGATATATACAATCTACGTAAAATGATAATGAAATATATAATTAAAAATGTCATATAATTCGTGAACAGAAATTTTCGGATAAGGGGTTAAGCCTAGCCCAAATAGATAGAAAGTAAAGAGAATAGAAACAGAAATAGCGAAATAAGGAGGAGGAGAGGAGAGGTTGGAAGATATCTGATGAAGGTAGACGTTTGCGACTTGACAACGGATAGATTAGGAATTAACTTATGGGTTGGAGAGAAGAGAAGGTAAGAATGATAATTGTAAATTTGTGAAAGGTTATGTTAGTGTAGGCAGATGATGTTTTAGTTTTCTTTTGAACTGTTTTAAATTGGGACTTTCACGAATATTGGGGGGAATTTTATTCCACAGAGAAGGAGCAGAGTAGCTAACAGCTCTTTTTTGATAATTTGATGCGATTCTTGGAGTAAATAGAGTTGAGGAGGTTCTTGTATTGTAAAGATGTGACTGGGGCTTAGTAGGTAGTGTGATAGAAGAAGAGATATTTTTATTAAGTAATTTATAGGTGAAGAGAGCTAACTGTAAGTTATAGAGGTCATGGAAGGAGATAACTTTATATTTGTGCCAAAGAGATTTAGTCGAGTATTGCATTGGCTTTCCGTCCAAAAATCTCAGGAAGTGTTTTTGTGCCTTAAGAATCATGTTTTGATAAAATTTAGAGGCGGTGCCCCATATTGCAATACCGTAGCATATGTTGGAGTGGATTAAGGACCAATATAGATTTAGAAGTATTTGTGTCGGTAGAAAGTTTAGTTTTTTAATAATGCCCAAGTTTTTAGAAATTTTATAAGAAATTTGTTGCGTATGTAGATTCCATGAAAGATCCTGTGTGAGAAAGATACCCAAATATTTGAAGGAATGCACTTCCTGAAGTGCAGTGTTTTTATAAGTGACAGAAAAATTCTCTTTACAAAGGATTTTGTTTTTTTGATGGAAAAACATATATATTGTTTTCGATGTATTTAATTTCAGATCATTTAAAGACAACCAAGATTCAAGGTGATGGAGTGTTTGTTGAACATTTTCCTTGAGATCATTTATACTTCTATTAGCAAAGAGAAGAGTCCCGTCATCCGCATAGAAGATGCATTTGTTAGCAGGAGAAGTGAGGAGGAGATCGTTAATAAATAGATTGAAGAGAAGGGGAGACAGAATGGAACCTTGCGGTAATCCTTTGGATGTAGAAAACCAGGAGGAAGAGTATCCATTTAGAGTTAATTGATATTGGCGATTAGTTAGATAAGAAGCTAGCCATGACAATGGAGGGCCTCTAATACCCAAATGCTCTAATTTAGTCATTAAGATGTCAATATCAATTAAATCAAATGCTTTCTTGAGATCAAGAAATAAACCTAAAACAATTTGCTTTGATGCCATTTGATTTGTGATGAATTCTGTTAAATCTATTAGAGCTGTTTCAGTATTTTTTCGATGTGTGAAACCGTGTTGTTGTTCAGCCAGTAGTTTTTTCTGAGATATGAATGTCGATAACTTATTAAGAAAAAGCTTTTCAAAGACTTTTGAGAACGTGTTAATTATAGCTATAGGACGATAGTTGGCTAAATCGTTCATGTCACCTGATTTCCATAGTGGAATAATTTTAGCCTCTTTGAAGGAGAAAGGGAAGATGCCTTCTATGGCTGACATATTGAATATGTGAGCTAGAGGGAGAGAGATTTCATCTACGATGTTTTTAAGAAGATTAGGGGAGACCTCATCAGGTCCAGAAGAACTTTTATTACTTAACGATTTAATGGTATATTCCACTTCAAGAGGGAAAGTTGGTGATAGATAAAAGGAAGAAGGAACTGGGTTGTGAGGTATAGAAATGTTATGTACATCAAGAGAAGAAGAGGATGAGTGTGGAAGTAGCTTATTCAGAAAATGATTTAAATTTTGAGTGGTATCAGTGGGATTATTCTCGGCGATAAGATGAGATGGAAGCTTTTCTTTAATTGAGGTTGTTAATAGCTTATTAATATTCTTCCATTTCTCTTTAATAGATAGGCTATCCTTAAATGCATTTTCGTAGTAACTGATTTTGGCCGATCTAATTTTTGATTTTAAGTTATTCTGAAGAGTTTTGAGACACTGAAGCTTGTCAGGGGTAGGGTTCTTTTTGCAGGTTTTATAAAACTTATTTTTTTGGCGAATCTCTTTAAGTAGATCCAAGGAAAGCCATGGATTTTTATTTATGTTAGATGTATTAGTTTTAGGGGTGCCGAGAGGCGGGAAATATTTATTGAATCCAGTGAAGAAGAATTTGTTGAAGATAGTGACTGCTTCATCCGTAGATGTTGCATCTTTCAACTCTCTTATCCAGTTAATTTTCTGAAGATATTTTTTAAAGTTATTTACATTTTTTGTTGTGATTTTCCTATTTTTTGTTGTTACAGGCTTTTTAAAAGTAAGGTTTTTAAATAAATTAGAAGTTGTAGCTGTAAAGAATTTTGTGCTTCCTTTTACGCAGGACAAGGAAGTTTTATATTTTGCCCCCTTTTTAATTTTTGGTTAGGATTTCTCCGGTGGGAGATCCCATTCTCGGGTGCGAGAGTCGGGATACTAACACCGTGCGCACTTTCTGAGTTGTCATCGGAGGAGTTTGGCTGGCTGAGGAGTCCTAATGAGGACGAAACGGTCCGTCCCTGTCTCTTCCCGATGACAACTCAAAGTGCGAATCCTAACTTTAGCTTTGATGCCTTTTTGCGATCGATTTCTATTTCTATTTCACTGTTATTGCCTCAAATATTACAAAATAAAATTAGTTTTGAACTACATTGACTTCTTTTACAATAAAGACCAATGAAAAGTAAAGAATTGAAATGCTAGTAAAGAAATTGGGGAAAAAAATGATAAAATTCATTTTTTTTGGTGCTTGTTTTTTTATTATTTTGCAATATTTAACAAGTTGTTACGTAATAAAAATGACGTTATTGGACTTTTAAAGCTTTATTTTATTATTATTTCTCCGATATTTGAATTAAGAAATGTGCCAATCTTAAAAAACCAAAAAAAATTATCTGTGAATGGGTATGTTAATCAGTTTCATTTAATTGCATTTAGTTGATTGCACGAGGAATCCCTGTAATTTCATTGGAAGAGAATTAAGCTGTAATTTAGATTCTTTAAAGGATAGACTAGAAAAGCTTAGAACATCCTAATAGTGATAATGTTTTCTGAATTAGATACGATATTTTGTCAATGACAGAAAGACAAAACAATGGTAAATTGTGTCAGTTGCAAATTGCACAGCTTATTACTACGGCTCGGATTATATACAAAATGCATATTTGTTATTAAGAAGTATAGCAAGAAAATTGAAAGTTTTCTATGCATATCTAATGTTTTTTGATTAAAATAAGCCAAATAAAAAATGCCTATTTTGCATATTTTGGCAACTTCATGCATATTTTAGGAAAATTACATATTTGTGCATATTTTCTTCAAATCACAAATTTCTGATTAAAAATTTCAGTTCAAGTTAAAAATTGGAAAGTTAAAGGAAAATGATCCGATTACAAAATATGTTAAAGGGAAAACAACCGGTAATTCGTAAGCCGGACTAAAAGAATTAGTATCCCGCTGAGTGATTCCTTCTTAAATTGGTTTTGAATGGCTATAATTCATGTGATCATATGTGATCTGAAAAGTACAGATTTCTGAAAAGGCTTAATTACTAGATTTTTAAAATGGCTTGCCTGAGGCAAAACCCATGTATTCGTTCTCTTTCGTTCATCGTGTGCAGTTCAATATGACGAAAATACAAAGTTGAGTGTACTCATGGATAAAAAGTTATCCCGAATTGGTGTTCAACGAGGACCAAGCTTCATTTTTTCATGCTCTACAAAAGCATGACAAAGTGTAAGTACGCCTATCTATATTTAGATAAATCATTATTTTTTTTTTAATAAAACATCTACAAATATGTAGTTATATTTTACTCGACCTAGCGAAAAGTTTCAATAATTATTCACAGGCGATGAAATCGCGATAATTTTTTCTCTTTTTGAACATTTTCGCTAATTTATCGGCTACTTCATTTTAACAAGTAATGTACTCGTATAGACATAAAAAAAGTTTTTTGTAAACGTTTTTCTAAATACTTGAATAAATGATTTTTAAATTTAGCTAAATTTTTTAATGTCTGTACCATAATTTGTAACATAATTTTTTTTGAATCTCTTTTTCTTTAATAATGTTATTTTAAGGTGTCATGTGAGAAGAAATTTTTAATTAAACAGCACGTAAATACTGCATTAAGCCAGAACAAACTAAATAAACTCAACTCTGGAAATGGTTCTCAAAGTCGCCTTATTGAAACGTTTAAAAACATGGAGGAAAAAACGGGGGAACAAGAGCTCTCCAAGGATTCGTATGAGGCATTCCTAAGCGCCAATATTCCATTATCAAAAGTATAAAATACGAAATTAAAATGTTTTCTTCAAAAATAATCCCGATGTCATGTCCCCGATGAAAGTACATTAAGGAAGAATTATGTGGATCAAATTTACACCGATGTAAATACCGAAATTCGTTCATTGATTGGTAACCACTTGCTTTATTTTGAAGTGGATGAAACTACAGACTCTTGTGGTCGATATATTGCTAATCTCTGAATTGGTTGTCTTGATACTGAAAAAGCTGGCAAATCGTATTAAGTAAGTTGTAAGCATTTAGATAAAACTAATAATTGTACAATAACTCGATTTATTCGAGGATTAACAGTTTTTTTCTGCCTAACCCAATAACACAAGAAAAAGTAATATTGATGTTATCAGACTCTGCCCCTACCATGTGTAAAGTAAATTTAAAAATGTTTCTTCCTATTTTAATTCATACCATTTGTCACATGGTATTAACAGAGTTGCCGAAGAAATCAGAAACCAATTCCCTCTTGTAAATGAATTAATCAGTAACGTAAAAAAACATTTTAAAAGCGCCATTACGGATTCAGTTTTAGAACGAATCATTTCCTGGTAAATACAGTTGCCTTCACAACCACTAATTACGAAGTGGGTATGTGGCTAAATGTCGCAATTTTCTATTCAAAAAATTACGAAAAAATTAAAAATTTAATTTTAGAATTCTCTGACGAATCTACTGCTATTAAAGAAGCCCAAAAATATTTCAAAGAATGATATAATAATAAATCAATTAGCGTTTATTGCAAATAATTTTTCTGTAGTGCCCGAAACAATTTTAAAATTAGAATCAAAAGAGCTGCTTTTCACTGAATCAGTAAATTTAATAAACAAATTCCATAGAGAATTATCAGCTGCTAAAGGAACTGGAGAATTAATTTTAAAAATCTTAACTCAGTATTCAATAAAAATGAACGATTCAAAATTTTGTCAAAAGTGTCTAAAATTTTGAATGGCGAATTTGTTGATGACCTTGAATTAGATCCATATATTGTAAGCAATTTAAAATATGCGCTCATTACTTCCGTCGATGTGGAACGATCTTTTTCGAAGTTTAAACATTTACTACACGACCGACGACATTCGTTTAAAATAGAAAATTTAGAGAAACACCTAATTGTCAATTTTTTTAATAAATAACATGTAATTATTAAGTACCACAATAATTTGTATTCCAACTTCATTGTCACCACCTCTGTAGTCCAAACTACAAATTGGACAGGCATGAATTATATCTTATTAGCACCCTCGGGACTTGTACAGGTGAAAAAAGGAGTTAAGAAGTAGGGTCTGCGGTAACTTCCTCTCTAAAGGATGGGGCCAAAAACGAAATATTCTTGGGATCGCTTTGGTTTCGTGTTCAAAATAAAACTATATTTTTTTGCATTTTTAATTTTTTACCTTTTTTTCTGAGACTCATAATAAGAGGCAAATAAGCTACAAAGTAAATATCTTAAAGATAATTATTATTAGAGAATGTAATGCATGAAGATGCTACTTGAACTGAAGATTTAAAAACAAAGAAAATATTACTACTAGTATTACAAGAAGTAATTATTACATTATTTTGCACAGAAATTTAACTAAAATATACTGAACACTTTTTTGGAGCAATTACGAATCTTTACATTTAATTTCTTTTTCTCCATTTAATCATTTGTTATTACTTTGTCAGTAATTCAGTTTCCAATTCTTATGTTGGATTAGAAAATAAAATTAACAAAAAAAGATCTCTATTTCAATCAATATATTAGGACATCTCAAGACTATAATTGTATTCATTAAACCATAGTCATCATCAGAGTCACTAGGTTCAAGAGATTTTTTTTTTTTGGTACAGAAATTTATAATATCTAGAATTTTTGAAAAATTTAGATGTCTTCAAAATGTCTAAATTGTTGTTATTATAATTGTTTAATTCTTTCTGTAATCGAAACGAATATATGAGGTAGAAGAATAATGTCCTTGATTATCATATGAAGAACTCTCTCGCTAAGAGGCTGGAATTAAAGTAGGTGTTATTTTGAAATTTTAGTAGTATTTGGTTATTTGAATATAATTAAGAAGATGGTTAAAAAAAATTAACATTTCCTTCCATAATTAATGACAATAGACAACTTGATTGAGCATTGATTGATAAAAATTGAAACAAAATACAAAAAAATTGAAATGGAAAATCAATCCATTGTAACATCCGTAATTAAAGCTTTGAAATCGAACTAATTTTGTTGCCGGACTTATTCAAAATATTGAACTCCTAAACCTTATTTGTGAACGAAACATATATAAAGATTTAAGAAATTGAATCCGTCACTTTAAATTATTTTCTAAATGATGGAAATGAGTTTGTAAAGATCAAATGTAAAGATCAAATCATAAAATATATTTAACATATTGAGCATTTTTGAGTGCATTAGAAGAAAATGATGATCAGTACAAGATTATTAATAGTAATTAAAATATAAATAATTTAAGCACATTTATCATCAGAAATAGAAATTTCATTTAGATTTCAAAATAAAACTGCTTAAAGAGATAATAAAAGTATCAGACTTAACACTGAGATGTAGTTGAGGAGACAACTTAAAGTATTTAGAATATTAACAACCATCATTGCAAAATATAAATGTTAAAAAGATTAAAAAAAGTTTTTAAAATTAAAAAAAAATTAAGTTAAAAATTCTTTTTAACATTTATATTGTGCAATGATGATTGTTAATAATTTATATATTTGCACGTTAAAAAATGAATGATATATTCAGAAATATATTTTTCATGCTTGAATAAATAACAGATTGCTTACAAAGGACTCTTCTATGTTATTCTAGAGATTATAGATCTTATTTTATTAATCGCTGAGAATAAAATGTTAAAACGAAACTAAGCTCTGATATTAATTTTAGTGGAAGATAAGTTCAAGTGGAACATAAATGCTGGAACATAATTGTCAGTGAAAGACATCGGGAAATGTTAATGATGGGCTTCACATATTAAAAAAATAGAACTCTTCTTAATTTAGATTATTAATTTTCTAATAGCTTATGATTAAAAAATATATAATTTTAAATCAGCCTTTTCCTCTATCTGTTCGTTCGTCTGTGATCGAAAATTAGAAAACTGAAGCTTTATTGACAGTTTAAGACACAGGGTGCTTTTTCTTGTATTTCCTGTCCACCTGAAGGCTAAAATAGGACACTTCGTTCTATTCTAGTCTTCCTATGATTGCAACTCTCCTCTCTAAATACAAATAACTAAATACAAATAACCCTGTGGCAGACCCAGGGAAACTGTTAGACTATTCTCTCTAATTCTCCATTAAGTAAATTAAATGATGATTAGAGTAAGGAATTTGAGATAATTTAAAATATTACAATAGTAGAAATTCATATTTTTATTGTAAAGCAAGAATATATTTAAAAACTGCCTTATGTTTTCAACATTATACGATATAAATGTTTAAAATAATTTAATCTTGAAAATACTTGAGGTTTTACTAAATCATTACAAAATATTTCATCATTACAGAATTTTTAAGCGTAAAAAATAATTTGTTCAAAATAAATAGAAGTCAATTCATGTTTTTTTTTTAATAAAAAAATCAATTTCAATCAATCTATCAAACACCTACACAGAAATTAGAAAGAGACACTACTATAGATTGTCACAGTTTATTAAAAGCCGTTGTAATTTAAAGGTCAAGTACAATTTCAAATGAGGCCTGCATTAAGTTCATTTAGTAAATCTAGACCCCATTTTGGACTATTTGAACAACTCCAATAAGTGGCCACAATGGATATCATATTCGTTCTCAAATTAATTGATTCAGTAATTATACCTGAAATTTTGTCTAATTGCCATCATTTTTCCTGACCCAGTCAATGGCCTACTTAAACTGTAAGTAGCCTGAACCAGAAGATGTTCCTATAATTTCTTTTAACCTAAGACGAAGTTTGTTAATTGTTCTCTGAAAGAGCACAGAAAACTTTCTTCGTATCTGATATTTTACATAAATTTTCAATTTTCATTTTTTAATATCACGCTTTCTCTTAATTTAAGGAGTTAAAATTTGAATTTTTAATGTAATTCCAAAACAAACAAATAGTTTTTGATAGTTTAAACGTTTTTCAAAAAATTCTGATAAAAATTATGTTTGTTTAAAGTTAATCTAACGAAAAAATGTACTGTAAGGTCATTGTGTTTCTGAAATGTCATCATATGTTTATTGTAATGAAAATGAAGCTAAGCAGAAAGGTCATCTCATAACACAAAAATTTTTTAATTCATTATTCCACAGTGAAAAGAAAAACACAATATTTTCAAAAAATAACGAAAGATCCAGAGATCGCCGTCTTGAACCTAGGGGGAGTGTCCAAATCACTGCGTAGTAGAAAACCCGATATTTTCTACCTGAGCATGACGTCACATGGTTGCAACTTGGAAATTCTCTTCTATTCAATTAATGAATAGTAATAGAGTGTTTTTGAAAAAAAAAAAAAAAGGTTTTCTGAAAATTAGCGAATTTGAGAAGCAATCTTAAACTAAAAAAAAAACAATAGATAAATAAATAAATAAGTCGAGAAAGGAACTTTCCAAAGAAATTGAGACATAAATTATAAATTTCACTGCCTCAAATATTACAAAATAAAATTAGTTTTTAACTACATTGACTTCTTTTACAATAAGGACCAATGAAAAGTAAAGAATTGAAATGCTAGTAAAGCAATTGATAATTTTTTTTTATTATTATTTTGCAATATTTAACACTTTGTTACGTAGTAAAAATGACGCTATTGAACTTTTTTTGAAACATAATATTATAATATTGTTAAACTAAAAAATTGATTTACCATTTTCGTAGAAGCCAGCGCTGCGGTTTCTCATTATGAAACATAATGGCAGCCTGCTGCTCTAAAAGAATAGGTTCATCGAAACTGAGGCAATATTAACGGAAATAAAACAAATGTCATATTTTTGAAATGTCCTGAAATTTTTGAAAAACACAAGATTGAAAAAGATGTTCTAAGCTCATTTTTTAAAAGCCATGACTTCCGCAACAGCCCACATATAATTTGAATGACTAATCCAAATTTTGTTAAAATAAAATAAAATAAAAAATTGATTTACCAGTTTCAACAATAACAATAACGAATGTCCAACAGCCAATACCAATAATCCTGTCTGGGCAACAATGACGGCACTTGTTCCCCTACTTCGTGGAGTAGTGAGCGAGCGGCTATACAGCCGAAATTATATAAAAACCGAGGTTTTACAAACTCTGATAAATTTTGACGCATGAACTTCATGCATTCGAGTGTAAACTTCATTTATGTGGGAAAGAAAATCTCAATACGCTTATAATAATTGTGTAATCGCGCTCCGTCGCGGTGAAGTGGGACGAATATTAGAGGCACCATATTTCAACATGGGCATGACGTAATGCCTGACGTGTTCCAACGCTGCACTGTGATTTCTCCGACTCTGCTTACAAATTTACAAATTATCCGGGCAATTTTTTGCCTATTAATAGCATAATTTTATTATTATTTCTCCGATATTCGAATTAAAAAATGTTTTGATCTTATAAAAAAAAATAATAATAAGTGTGTGGCGCCAACCCGCAATACATCTGAGTTATCCGGAGACGCCACAACGGGCTGGCTATATTCTCCGGCGATCTCAATATTAATTTGCTAAATAAATAAAGTTTGTTTTTATAATGGTATATATGCAAGGGTTCCGGAGAGAAGCGACGGTACCCGGCAAATATTATTATATATTATAAAAACGTTATTCTGCTGTCATTGAGTAAGCAAAATGTTAAATTAGAAATTACTAAAACGTCGGAGCAAGGAAATCTTTTGGAATGATTCAAGAATTTTCACAAAACTTGTTATTTATCATGAAGTTTTGTAATAAAACCTAATATGTTTCGTTATTAAAAATGTGTGTTATAACATTTTAGTCATATATAAACCATCAAACACAAGGTAATTATTAAACGTTCTTTAACGTGCGGAGTGATCTAATCAAGAATTGCGTAATGTGTGCGTGTTCATTGTGTTTCTTGACAAAGGAAGGTAAATTTACTGAAGAATTAGAGAATCTATTCATATAAAATTAAAAAATATTAAGCAACTGTCCAACTATACTAATTGGCAACGTAAATATAGATTTTCTTACAATGAATAAAAACAATGCAGTACAGAAATAGCTAAAACTTATGTGCAATAATTAATTCAAAAATTGTCTTTACGGAACAACAAGAAACAACAGTGCAATTCATGGAAATCCGAAAACAAATATAGATCATATTTTCATAAATAAGCATGATATCGAAACACAAGAAATAGTATGTAAAGAACAAATCCCGGATAATCAGAGTTGAAAATGAGAAAATAACAGATCCAAATATGATCTATAAAGAATTAATCAATGAGATTAATAAAACAAAATTCATCAAAATCTACATATATAAAAAGAAAAGCCCTGACTAACTCACTGACTGACTCATCAACGCCCACCCCAAACCCTTGGACCTAGAAAGCTGAAATTTTGCACATAGGTTCCCTTTATGATGTAAAGTAGACGAGGAATAAGGCAGGATTTTTCGAAATTCCCACAGGATAGGGAATAATCAGGGAAACTGACCATGAAGTGTGTGGCGGCAACCCCAGGTGAGTGGCGCAAACCCACAATATACCCGAGTTAAGTTGAGAAGTCCAAAACGTGCTGGGAAGTCTTATATTCTCCGATCTCAATATTAATTTGCTACCCGACAAGTTCCTTCAAAAAATTTATCCGGTCAGAATTTATAAAGGAATACGGATTTTTTAATTAATTCCACTCATAGACCTCCTAGTGACAGCAACATAGCAAGAAGATATCATGACCATGAGATAAGAAAAAGAGCATTAGAAAAAACTGAAACCTTGTCTCCAAAAAAGAAAAAAGTAGATAAAGGCATTACAACAGATAAAGATTTTCAAACCATCAGTAATGAAAAGCTATTAAGGGAAGTAGAAGACTTGAAGAGAAAAAAATCAAAACCTGAACAATATCAATGAGAAATTAAGAGCACGAAACAAGTGTTTACAGGTTCGACTCACGTGTGCAGAGAAATCCTTAAAAGAAAGTTTAAAACAAGTTGATCGTCATGCAGCTACTAAACTTTCTGAAATCCTAGGTAAATTTTTCACTCCGAACCAGATTAACTGTTTCATTACTGGTTATAAATCAGTGAAATGAAGCAAGGAGGATTTTGCATTAACTCTTCGAGCAGTTTCCAAAAAAGGTTGTAATTTTCTTAGGCAAAATATAGGATTTCCATTGCCAGGAATTAGTACCGTAAAAAGATGGACAAATTGTTCATTCCTATGTCGCTCTGGGATTTTAAGTGATGCATTGGAGTTAATGAGATCAAAACGTTTTTCACCAATACAGCGTATATCCATACCTGGATTCAATGAAATCAACGTCGGCAGAAGTGTTACCTACGACCAAGAAGAAGATAAAATTGTTGGGCCACATAGCAGTATACAAGTAGCATTGGTTCGTGGCCTATTCTCAAATTGGAAACAGCCTGTATAGATTGATTTTGACACGTCCATGTCTGCTTCCCTTCTAAGACAAATCATTGTTTCCTTATAAGACGATTCATACAATGTTGTTGGTCTAGTCTCAATGTGGGTGGCACCAATCGTGTAATAAGGAAGGAATTAAATGTGTCTCACAAATACTTGTTGTTTGGTCCTGAAGGAGGAGACGGACATGATACTATATAGATTCTTTTTTTTGAGGAATTTCCCCACTCCGGGATGAGATATTATCTTGATATTTCGGTCCGGTGCTTCGGGCCTTCTTCGGGAGATATATATCAATTACATCAAGGTGAGCGGAGAACTAACAACTTCTGTTGTTAGTTTCTCGGATAAGTTTCTCATGTTCTTTGTTCCGAGCAACTAGACCATGAATATCGAGATAATATCTCATCCCGGAGTGGGGAAATCCCTAAAAAAAGGACCTTTATAGTAAATACTTGTTTTGCAAATCCTGCAGATTCCGAAAAGCGAGTATGGGTATTTGCCGACTTTTCTCATCTAATAAAGCTGCCTCGCAATCATTTTCTAGACGATGTATTTCTTTAAGAAAGGCTTCTATCCTTGGATTGTGGGGAAATGAAATTTGTCTCCAATTAACGATGCAACATCTAAACATGAAAGGTAAAGAAATGCAGCGTATGTAATTAGCTACACAACTGGTTAGTAACCACACAGCAATTCATAATCTTATGCCTAAATCAAGAAAGACTTCTGACTTTGTGAAGCTTGTAAATGATTCATTCGACATAATGAATTCCAGAGTATCTAATAATGAGAAATTAGAGAATTTGGAGCAGTTTGTGAACGTATGAGAGTAGGAAAATCAAAACATCTGCTTCCCTTCCAGAAATGATTTCTGACCTCCATCAGATCACTCTTGGACTTTCAAATGATTTAAAATCATTAAATGTAAAATACATTTTTACATTCAGGTTAAATCAGAAATTCCTAGAAACTTTCTCTCTCAAATCACAGGACTCGGACATTTCTATGATCTTCCTTTACCCACGGAAGTGAAAAGCCGTATCCGTCTTTTACTTTTAAGGGTGAACACTTTTGACATTCAGTTCACAAACCCTGTTGCCACAGATGCGACTCTAGTTTCCGGACATCATCACTATTTAGCAATGTTTTACCAGATATGATGGAAACATTATCTATGGTAGATGGCAAAAATGAAATGAGAGATGTAAGTCTGGATGCAACTGCCTCAACAGCCGCAAATGTTGGCTCAGATTGTTCTTCTGAAGGTTTCCGATATTTGGCTGGATATCTCGCCTTCCGCGGAAGATCATATGATCGTTCCTCGGAATTTCAAAAGGAGAACAACTGACTGTGCCTAAGAAGACAAAAGGAATGGATAGAAACCCTTTCACGAGGAGGATTATTAGTTCCATTCCCAGATTGGCTTCAAAAGGTAAGTCAGTTTGAGCTGACATTTATTAAATGCATTTAATCGATCTTTTTCACGAGAAAGTAAAGTCCTAAAAAAAAACTTTGCTGTGAAATTAACTGAAAATTTCCTAATGCTGGACCCGAAATTGTGAAAATCTATTCACGAACAAGAACATTTTTCAGAATGCGATGGTTAAACAATAAACAAAAACTTCGAAAGGCTGCATCAGCACATCACAGAAAGATGCAGAACTAGTTAGCATCATCGAAATAAACGCTACATGTGAGTGAAATATGTAAATACTTTGTTGATTTATTAACTAAAATATTTATTTTCGTCCTTAGTAATATTTTTCTGTTCTAAATACATGACGAAAGTATTTTCAAAGATGTTTTTAAAGAAAGTAAATTATTTTTTTTTATTACATGGGGTAAATGTGGGCAGCAGGAAAGCCAAGCATTACGATCTGAAAGATCTATTGTGTCAACCCACAGAAAGGAGGAAAGACGGAGAGAAAGACTGAGAAAGTATGGTGAGAGACTCGCAAGGAAAAAGGAAGAACCCCGAGAAAACCTGCCCAGATCGGATCGTCCACCATCACGAAACCCACATGAGAACCGAACCTCGGACCTTAGAGGTGAGAGGCCAATGTCTTAGCAACAACGCCAACCGCGCGCCCAGGAAAGTAAAGTTGTGTTAGCATAAGAGAAAAAAAAAATATTTATTCTTATCATTTTTTCACTTTGTGTGACAAAAAATAATATTTCAATCGGGAAAGAATTGAAATACTTCAAAACTTTTAATTTGAGTTAGAAATAGTTACTGCATGTTATACTAAAAGTCCGAATGCCCTGCAATCCAACCTTGCAACCAGGTGACGTGGTTGCGTTAGCCAATAGAAACCGTTTTCACGGCGGAGTAACCATGGTCCTGAACTGTTCTTTGTTTTGTGATTACATCTCGCAAAATAGCTTTTATTCTGTTTTATCACCGGATGGTGTAGAAAGTTACTTTCGGAAACTCAGGAAATTCATCAATTTTTAGAGACTGATAGTGTTTAAGAGTATTTATGAATAAATTAATTCACAGCTTTCTAATAAACACAAAACAAAGCGACCCCTTACAATTTGCTACTTAAATGCGTAACTTGTTAACAGGCACACTAGTATTCGTTGGAGCGCAGATATCATTTATTCACACCAGTTTTAATTCAAATCGTCAATTTTAATTTCAAGAATGCTCGTATGGAATTCATTTAGAATGTCTAAACCCATTTTGCACCTGAACAACCCTGAGTAAAACGGCTAAAGTGAGTCGGGGATACCATATTTATTCTCTGTATTTAAATATTTGGAGAATTTTTTACTAAATTTTATCTGGATAATGATGATACAGTTTCTTCCATAAAAATACATCCATGAAATAAACCTACGTGTTAGAAACATACATAATAACTGAAATCATCAGTGATAAATAAATGGTGGAACTTTTTCTTTAAAAGAGGAACTTTATTATCAACTTCATTTGAATAAGTCTTTTTTTAATTATCTTGCTTTATAGAAAGAAAGCTTGTTTCAACTCAAAAAAAGTAAAATAACAAACCTATTAGAAAAAATTGTCTTACAAATTTTTTATCATTTCTGGTTTTTGTCAAATTGTTGGAGTGAAATTATGAAGTAATCCCTCCTAAACAACCAAAATAGTGAATGTTTTTGAATTTTAATTTAATTAATTAAAGAATATTTTGAAAATTAAAACAAGAAAATATAAATCCCAGATGCTGCACAAATTCATGTTTAAATTTTCAGAATTTTAGGTGCATTAGAAAAAGAAATATATAAAAGAAATAAAAGGTTTCCAGTTGCCATCATTTGCTTGAGTCAGGAATTTAAACTCTATATTATGTTATACGTAAACTTCTTGATTCAACAAATATTTCAATCAAACCAATGGGAAAGTACAACTGAACTGTAAATAAACTTTTTTTTTTAAATACAACAGTACATATTTTATTTTTATTTTTTAATTTATTTAAAAAAACATTGATTTTGCAAGAAAAAAAATCTTTCTCATAATAAATGAATATGCTTGAGAGTTCACCTTGGCCAAGGTCAACTCATAAATTTTCCCAAAAGAAAAAAAATTTCTATCTTCAAATTTATGCTTTAATTTTCGACTCCAAAATCTCAAATTTTTACAGATAGATTGACTTAAATGTTTAGAATCCGCTTCTTAAGACATCAACAGAAATCCACTCTTATTTTATAATGCTTGGGTATGTGAGTTTTTCTTAGATTTATTGCTGTGATTTCTCGATTTCAACTCACTTTGAAAAGATTACAAATGTAAAACATTGATCATGTCTCGTCCAGAAATTTGCATACCATGTTTTAAGAAGATCCGTCCAGTGATTCAGAAGTATTAAGGTATATAAACTGACTAATTTGATGACCTTCACTTTCCAAAGACTGTCACTAATACTTCACCCTTAGTTTTCTGTAAATAACAAGTTTTAAAAAGAAAATGTATTTGAATAATTTGTCTATTGCACGTTAATAATTAGGAATTCGTAAATAAGTAATTCCAAATAAAAAAATGGTGATTTACATACTGTAGTAGAAATAGTTTTCATTAACGAGAGTTGATCAAAAAAGAAGTTCAAAACACTTGTAAGTGTTAAACCAAACCTTTATTGAAAGAAGATGAGATAGTGTCCTTAAAGTGGCACACATACGTTTGAGGTATGGCAGGGAGCAGATATAATTAATGAGAGCCAAATCAAAACTGAATGGCGGATGTCCCAAAATTTTCCACTGGAAACAGTGCAACATGTTCTGTATGGTCGGGCCTTGTCATGAAGTTAAGATCATCTTTCAGAAAACCAGGACTTATTCTCTGCCCAAAGAAAGGACGAAGTGGATAGCCATTTTGAAATGATAGCGCACACCACCATTGACACGAAGGATACAGACCACGTGGTACTGAGCTGTAGAGCCTGATGTCGTATATCTCAGCAACCGCTAGTTTTAATGTAAACTCTTTGTTTTAAATTCTAGTAGTTGTGATGAAAAATCTAGCAATTTTCTAATCGATCTTGTACTTACAGAAAAATGAATATTGGCTATCCTAGCTAAAAATCCTTAAAATGAGAAAGGATTACACAATGGTTCCAATCGCTACTAATCATACTAACGTATTATGCTTCGAAAACTATAAAATCTTACCGAACAAGAAAAGATTAGGTTCCTCTGAAACTTATTAAAATATTATTGATGAAAACTAGTCGGCTACCCGTCGCTTCGCTCCGGAAGCCTCGCGTATGTAACGGAAAACAATTTGTTATTTATTAAAAAAAAACACACACACAAATTACATGAAGTAAAATAAAACTAAAATTTTTTTAAAGTTTTTTTTTAATTTTAATTTTGGATGTATATATTCTCTCAATTCACGACTGCTTTTAGAATCAGCGTGTGAATCATATATCTGTGATATATTTTTATTTTTTATAGAGATTAGAATGTAATCCTTGTGGTCTAATGCCTAAGACGTCTAACTTCGGAGCAGAAGGTTGCATGTTGGACTCCAGTAGATAACTTGTAGAAATTATTTCTATTTTTGTAAATTACAATAATTTCACCAGACCGAAAGAGAAATAAAAGACTTTCGTAATATACATACAATTTTCAGTCGCTTTTGAGCTACAAATAGTGAGCTTTCAGTATTCTATTTAATAGAAATAGTGCTTCTTTCTTTCTTGAGTCTCTTTTTTTTATTTCCATTGATACTTTACAGTGGTTTTTGAGTTAGAAATAGTGATTGTTTTTGAGTAACGAATAGCGATTTTTCAGTATTCTACCTAATAGAAATAGTGATTATTTTTTTTTCTGTTCTTTTTTATCCAATTCCAATTGATACTTTTCAGTGGTTTTTGAGTTACAAATAGTGAAAATTATCTATATCTATTAGCTAGGCCATCAGATTGTTCGATATAGATATTTGAAGAAGAGATTTCAGATGGACGTTAGTTGATACAGATGATAAATGAAGATCATAGTTTGTATACGAAATTCTTGTGAGCAACAAATTGATTGTGAGTATTCTTTAGAGTGAAGATAACCAAATTCTGTTGAATTGTGACTCAAAGACCTAAAGTTGTATGTGAGTTAAGACAACGTTTTCCAATTATATGGCAACTTTATTTAGAGTTTGTCCTTGAGCTTTATTGATAAATATCGCATAAGAAGGTCTGATCGGAAATTGTTTTCTTGTGAAAGTGAATGGAAGTAGATTACCACATGGTTTCATAGACATCCTACGGATGAAAACAAAATCTCCTTTGTGAGTTCTGGTATAATTTCGGTTTCTATGAGATCATTATCGAATGAACAGCATTTAAGTTGAGTTCCATTGCAGTATGCAAACTTGGGATTGATGTTTCGCAACAATATTATTGGAGATCCAATCTTCAATGACAAACGATGTTGAGGAATTCCGCTGAGATTCAATGCGTTCAGACACTGGGGCATATAGAGATGTTCGTGTGATGGATTATCAGAAGTGTCAATTTTATTCGCACTTGTATTGTATGCTCTGTAGTCTCTCCTTGTATTCTTAGACTTATCATTCGATTGATATTATCGACACTCTCGTTCATCTCGTTTATCCAATTCCAATTGATACTTTTCAGTGGTTTTTAAGTTACAAATACTGATTTCTCAGTATTCTACCTAATGACGTACTGCGTCTTTCTTTTTTGACTTTCTTTTTAATTACAATTGTTACTTTTCAGTCAAAGTCAGTTCAGTTTTGACAGATAAGTCAAAAAAGCAATATGAAGAGAGTTGTAGTTCCCATGGCCTAATGGGTAAGATGTCTGACTTCGGATCAGAAGGTTGCAGGTTCGATTCCTGTCGCAGATGTTTCATTGAAAATTTTTTTTCTATTTTTCATTCTCACAGAAAACTGCGCCGGACAGACACACAGACAGACAGACAGAGAAATAAAAGATTTTAGTAATATAGATTCAATCTTGTGTCTCGGATATTGCTAAGAAATTAGAATATTTTTTTTTCCTTATTTAAAGAATTCGATAAATCCTTCCTCCTCCTGTAAATAAAAATCTTTAAAAAACTAGTAATCTCATTAGATCATTCCAAACCTGGAAATTACTGAAAGACACAAAGAGAAAAACATTAAATTTGAGAATTATGGATTAAATGAAATTCATCAAATTACAAAAAAAAAACGATTTTTAGATCATTCTTTCTCTATTTTAATCGGAATTTTTAGTTAGACAAATATTATATATCTGTTTATTGAATAGAAGATGAAGGATGAATTGGACAAAGGATAAGAAATAATTATTTTCATCTTCCAGATTACATGCGTTGATTTGCCCCAAACAGATCAACAACGCACTCTGCAATAGAGGAAGTAGGAAAGTCCCCTTCCTGTCACAAGCAAGATGTCAACTAACAAGAGGTAAGTAGAATTAAGACTTAAATATATTTATACAAATGAAATACTCTGCTGACTTGTTATTCTTTAAACACATAAAACCAAAATTTATTAATATCTTCTAATAAAAAATATATAATTTTAAACCATCCTTGTCATCATCTGTCAGTTCGTAATTCTGTGATCGAAACCTACGAAACTGAAACTAGATTGATAGTTCAAGACACTGGTTGGACATGGATGCTTTTTCTTGTATTCTATCTTCGGCTGAAGGCTACAATAGGTCTCTTCAGTCGATTCTAGTCTTCCTATGAAAGACTCTGATATTGCAACTCTCCTTTCTAAATACATATAACTCTTGTGGCAGGCAATGGAAAACTGTTTGATTATTCGCTGTAAGTTTCCATTAACTAAGATGATGAATAGAATAATGAATTTGAGATAATTCAAAACATTACAACATTAGAAGTTAAACCATTTTTTTCCGCAGAGCAAGAATAAATTGAAAAACTAATTTAGATGTTAAAAAATTGAAATCATAAATATTTTTTTTAATCATTTTATGCTGAAAATATTTTTAAGTATTTCAGAGAAAATACTTTTACAACTTTTACTAAAACATTAGAAAATTCAATCATTAATTGAATTGAATCATTTCTAAAACATTAGAACATTACAAATTTGAATCAATATATAATTTTAAACATAAAAAAGAACTCAACAAATTAAATAGAAGAGGTTAATTCGTGTTTTTTAATAAATACAAAGTCAATTTATAATCTATCAAACACATGCACAGTGGTTAGAAGAGGCACTATTATAGATTGAGGCAATAACTAGATTAATCAAAGCCATTGTAATTCAAAGGTAAAGTCCAATTTAAAGGGATGCCTGCATTGAGTTCATTTAGCAAATCTAGACCCCATTTTGCACCATTGGGACAGCTCTAGTAAGTGTCCGCAATGGATACCATATCTGTTAATATAGTCGATTAAAAATTTATACACAAGATTTGTCTAATTGCAATCATTTTTCTGACCCAATGAATGGCCTCCTGAAACCGGAAATAGCCTGAACCAGAAGACCTTCTGATAACTTCTTTTACATAAAATTAACTTTCTTAATGCGTTCTTTGGAAGACCACAGAAAACTTTAAGGTCATTTCTAAGATCTTTTCTTTCTTAGCATCTGATATTTTCCATAAATTTTATTTTTAATTTTTTGTATCTCGTTTTAGCTTAATTTAAAGAGTTAAAATTAGTCCTGAATCGATAATTATTTTTATCTTCTGAAGTAAAAATGTGAATTTTTTATGTAATGACAAAATAAACAAATAGTTTTTGATCGTTTTAAAGTTTTTCATAAATTTCTGAGGAAAATTTATGTTTATTGTATTTAATCTAAAGTAAAAATGAAATTTGAAGGTCACTGTATTTCTGAACTGTCATCATATGTCCATTATAATGATAATGAAGCTATAGCTGTACTTCATTACTTCTCTTTTGAAAATTTTTTAATTCATTCTCACCATATAGACAGAAAATATTTGCAGAAATTAATGAAAGAGCAAGAGTTCACTGTGAAAGCCTTAATCTGTTTTTGTTTTGGGATTACGTCTCGGAAAATAAGTACGTCTATTCCGTTTGTTTTATCACTGGAAACAACTTGGTGTACAAACTAATCAGGAATTTTATCAACAAATAATTTTTTTTTTTAAGTTGTGAGAATAAATATTTTTTTTAAGAAATTAACTATTACATTAATAATAAATATTTTACGTACAAATCATTATTTTGCAAATTTTCTATCATTTCAGGTTTTCGTTAATTTTTTTTTTAGTTGAAAATATCGAGTACTTCCTCGAAAAAATCCCCCCAAAAAACTGACTGTTATGGAATTTTAATTTAATATTTTGAAAATTAGAAACAAGAAAATATAAATCCCATAGCCTTCACATGTTCATATTTAAATTTTAAGAATTTTACGTGCATTGGAGAAATAAATATATAAACGAAATAAAAGGTTTTCTTGAGTCAGGACCTTAAGACATCAATGGTTCTTTAGATAATTCATCTTCGATAACAATGAGCTTTTCTTGCAAACATCTTTTTTGGAAATATTCCCTTTTGACCAAACTGGAAATGTAATCAAACTCTTTAAATACCGGGTATCTAAAACCTTTCACAGCTGAAAACAGGGCAAGATCTATTGATGTATCAGTTTCGAATGTAAAAAGAGAAATTTTTAATACGAACTAAAAATTTAACTTGTGTATAAATTTCATTGAAAAGTAAAAAGAAAAATAACAGACATAAGAAAACGAGATAAACAATGTAAAAATCTATCGATTTCGCTGGCACCTGCGTAGCTTTTTGCAAGACAAGCTCTCAGCCAGCAAAGTTCTATCTTTAAAAGTAGTCCGTGAAGTTTATAGTGTTCATCATTTTTTCATTATGTGCGTCATTATTTTCTACTTTTTTATAGAGATTTTAAATTCAAATTTTATAAAATTTGCTTTATATTGATTATTTTTTATTGTTTCTCTAAAAAGATTTGTGTGAAATCATTTTAGCTCTTTCTTATTTAGCTGTAGCTTTACTGCCTAAAAAAGTACAAATTGTAACAATCTTTAAGAAGACTGTTCTTTGAATACTTAGAATTTGAAAATACTGCACTGTCACATAGTCCATCTGACCTACCACTACATAAAGTACGATAATCCGTGTCCAGACGAACGTCGACATTCCAAGGTTTATGGATGCTGGAAATTTAAGAGAAAACAATTGATTTCTCCAAATCTTATCAGCGTATGTCTACAATTATAAAGCATTATGAGAGTGAGTGACACAAATAGTATACGTTGGAAAGAAAAGAACTGAATATGCAGTGGTGCTCTTAACGCCTTTAAAGGCACTCAAGCCCAAAGGGTTAATAGCAATCAGTTCAAAAAAGTTTAGATAACTGATATTCGCGAAGACATTTTTCAGGTTCTCACATTTCTTATTTTTTCGTGCATTTACAATTGAAGAAGTTTTCGAAATGCAGCAATTGTATCAGCTGTTTTCTACAGATATTGAAAAGTAAATGAAGAGTTTTACTTTCTAGAAACACACTGATATTAAGTTTTTATTATAGTTATCAAGCAAATATTGAAATTGATGTAGAGATTAAATTCTGTATTATAACTCTGAGATTATTATGTAAGAGATTACTATTAAACTGTAACACAATAGACCAGGGAGGCCCTCTAGTGAGCGACAGGTCTAGGCTCCAGCGATCCTCGACCAACGGAACTAGTCGAGGTCTGATGGTTTGCTTGTCGTCCGTTCACTTTTAACCCCCGAGTAAGAAGCCCAGTACAGTATTACCTTGAGATACGAATGCCCCAACATACGATTTTTTTTTATATACGAAGAAAATTTTCATATAATTTACGTCTCGAAATACGAAGATATTTTTGAAATACGAATAGTTAGTACAGCTAGATGTTGTGGATCTGGTGCAGAAGCATGCAGAAGAACTCACGACGGAGGAGCTGAAGAAGTTACAAGAGATGACGCACTCAGGGCTGATGTAGGAACTCAGGGGTGATGCAGTGAGGAGGGGGTCGAGAAAGAGAAGGTGCTACCTTCACGTGAAATTCGTGATATCCTTGCTAAGTGGCAAGAAGTGTCCGATTTTGTTGAAAAGAGACACCCGAAGAAATTGTCTACAGGGAGAGCCAGTGCATTGTTCAATGACACGTGGCTTGCGCGTTTTGGAAACATTCTAAAAAGGAGACAGAAACAGATCTCTCTTGATCATTTCCTTCGGAAAAGACCACGTCTTAGTTGGCGATACACCCACTGCAAATGAGGCCAAAAGGGCCAGACGTGATTAGTCTTAGTGTAAGTAAAAAAATTGTACATGTAATAAAAAATTGAAGTACATTTATATCATGCATACAATAAACATTGTATTTATCTTATATTAAATCTATTTTTGGTTCGTATCTAAAGCATTTTAATTATTTTTTGGGGGTAAATTCCTATCACTGGAACAAATTAATTCTATTTCCATTAATTTCTATGGGAAAAATTGATTTGAGATACGATTTTCTTGATATACGACGATCGTCACGGAACGAATTAAATTCGTTTGTCGGGGTACCACTGTACTCATTTGGCAGAGGGCTTAGTAAACACTAGGATCCATCTGGAAGAGAAATATACATAGAAAATCCTCAACCACCGCCGGGAAGAAATTACTACGAATCCGTAACATTATATAATTTAATCCATTCGAGATAACCATGTTTTCCGTTAATAAAACTTCATTATTTTCTCTCCACTGTGTTGCACACAATATTTCAATCTGTAAGTTAACGATCTTCTTCAGGTGATGGAATTTACCGGTCGAAATACTATGTGCATTAAAGGGGAGAGAAAATTATTAAGTTTTAGGAATATATTTCTTTAAAGAGCTATAATATCTTTCCAGTGATTGAAAAATATTCTTCTTAAAGCAATTGGGAAAAAGAAACAATTTTATTATTTGTATATTTACTTAAGAAGAAAGCATTGCAGACAAAAGAAAAGTCCCATTCCTTAGATACAAAACCTCAATCACAAAAATAAATAACAAACTAAAAATAAAGAAAAAAATAACTAATTGCATGAAATTCACTTATTATTCAATTGAATGTTAATACAGGGAAAATGAGACAGGATAGTTGACTAATAGTAGTTTGGAAGTCAATACATAATCATGGAGTTGAGTAGATGAAATATTAAGTATTAAGATCACCAGAATATAATGGGTTTTTTTAGTAATTCTACTGCACTCTAAACAATATGAATTATTGAAAGTACTCTTAAAGTAGTGTCGGTAACTTCTTGTTTACTTCCGTTTCCCGATTGCTTTATCATCTTAACATTATATTTAATGTCTCTATTCGAAGGAGCCTCTTATGGTTCAAGATATGGAATGAAACGATTCGAAGGAATAAGATTGATACCTGATAAAAGAAATACAACCAACTGACGTGACCAAGATGAGAAGGACTGGATACAATAATCGCATTGAATGCAATTACTAGCTGCTTAATACAAATAATGCAAAACTTCCACAAGTTTTGAAACTTGTATTAAATATCTGAACAATGTAGAAATATTGTATTAAATATCTATTTGCTGCTTAAAGAGTGAATTCTATTTTGAAAAGATTGTTCTATCTTCTCATTATAAGACAATAACTTTGTAATCAAAACAGAAAATTTCAGTTAATACAACATTTTCGTTTTGATTGTTTTCAATTCTACTTTCTCTTCACTGAAAATCGAAATGAATTGGAATGTTTTCTTTTGTGTGAATAAATACAATTTGCTTTTCTATTTTAATTCTACTAATGTTAATATCTCCTTTTTTGCAGTTATAAACAGATACTGGCTGTTAAGGTAAAATAAGTGGCGCAAAAAAAAGCTGTCTTCAAAATTAATTTTAAATTCAATTCATTAGTTTAAAGGAATCATTCATGGAAATGATTTTTTTAAATAACCGAATGAAATTTTTACGATTTTACTAGGATGATTAGTTCCATTTTATTCATTTTTGTGGCTCTAAACTAAAGATAAACGTGACTCTGGGGTTTTCCCCACATCGTTAAAAGAGAAATAGACGAGGCATTTTCCGTTCTATTGTTCCGGAATCGTCTTCAGGTCTGGGTACGATTGTTTGCTGTAACTTTGGCCACAGACACATTAGGATTAAAATAATGAAGAAAGTAGCTGAGATTAAATTATTATTAATGAATTTGATCGACTCACGGTGTTTAAGATCATTTATGAATAAATCAATTCACAGCTTTGACATAAACACAAAACGAACCGATTCCTTATAATTTGTTACTCAAACGCTTACCTTATTAACAGGGACACTAGTATTGGTTGGAGCGCAGATTTCATTTATTCAATCCGTTTTAATTCAAATTGAATTCATTTAATATGTCTATGCTCCATTTTGCACCTGGAAATATTCATTCTTAGTATTTAAATATTTGGAGAATTTTTTAGTAAACTTTATCTGGATCGATAATAATGAAAAAAATCAGTTTTTAAAAATATATCTGTGAAATAAACCTTCATGTTATAAAGATGCACTTTTCTTGGAATCTTAAGTAAATTAAATGGTAGAACTTTTTCTTTTAAAGGAGAACTTAATTATCATTCTCATTTAAATGAATCTTTTTTTAAATATCTTGCTTTAGAGAAAGAAAGTCTATCTCAACTCAAAGAAAGTAAAATAACAGAAGTGAATAATAAAAGTTAATTGTTTTAGTAATTGTTGTAAATACTCAGACATAATCAGAATAATATTAATTGCAAAATTTGATCTAGAATGGCTCCAAAAAGGGTTTAAATACCAAAATATTGAGTTTTAATTTAATTAATCACAGAATATCTTGAAAATTTAAAAACAAAAAAAAGCTCAGATCGCTCATACACTTAGATGCTAAATTGGCGACATGTCTTGAGACCCAGTGGGCCAAGGAAGGAGACAGTCCATGGAAACTCATGCTATATTGTTCAGCATTATCTTACATTCGAAAATGTGCTGCTACAGCCGTTCAAGGAAGGGAAGGACATGAGGCAGTAGAATCTCCTAAAAGGAACGCTGAGCCACAAATGTTCCCTTTGATCATACCAAAGGAGAATCATAGGAGATAACTCCTCAAACCATGACGTCACAGTCCTGGCTGTGTGTCCTCAGTAATGAAGTCCGGATTAGTGAGCTTTCCAGTGTCTCTCCAAACGAGTACGGTGGTTATCCATGTCCAACCTCGATTCGTCACTAAACACTACCAGACTGCCTCCGCAGTCCCGCGCTCTCAAACTGTCAAATTGTTATTGCAAAAGATAATGTATAATTTTTTTTTAAAACAACAGATTAAATTATTTTTTAAAAAATTAACTATTGCACCGATAATAACTATTTTAAATAGAAAACATTATTTTTCGAGTTTTTTATCATTTCAGGTTGTCAAATTTTTTTGAGTTGAAAATACAAAGTAAAACCTAAACACCCAAAAAATTTGACTGTTTTTGAATTTTAATTTAATTAACTGTTGAATATTTTGAAAATTAAAAACTAGAAAATAAAAATCCCAGATGCTTCGCAAGTTCATTTTCAAATTTTCAGAATTTTTTGGTACATTTGAAAAAGAAATATATAAAAGAAAGTAAATGTTTGCAGTCGCCTGCAATTGCTTGAGTCAGGACCTGAAACAGTTTAGTTTTCCTGTTTAGTTGAATGCAAAACATTATAGTTCGAATATTACATGACTTTTTTATGTAATATTACGTAACATGAAACTTTTCTATGTAACTTTCTTATTTGAGTTCTAAGTTACAGATTTTATTTTAATATTTCAATTTTAGAAGGAAATAATTTTTGCCATAAATACCATAAAGAATTTAAATACTATATACCATCATGAATCGAGATTTTAAGTTTGCCAAAGTCTTAAATATAAGCTAAATTATTCATACATGGGCATATCCAGATATAAAATCATATTTTTCAAAATAAAATTCAAAAGAAAATTTAAGAAAAAATTTAAAATATTAGTTCTTTTCTTCCCTTTCTATTTATATGAAATTAAATAGAATTTAAAAAAAAATTGGACCAACTTGATGCTCTTGGCTTCTTTAGAAAATCTTTACTTCCTTGCAGTCATGAAAAGAAATTAACATTAAGAGATTTTTCCAATAGAAAATCAGTTGCGATCAATGGGACTAGGACACAACTATTTCGTGCTTAGTTCCATGAATGGTTCCTTTAAAATAATGAATTGAATTTTAAATTAATTAGGAAGATAATTTTTTTTTTTTGTGCCGCTTATTTTACCTTAACAGCCAGTATCTGATTGTAACTGTAAAAAAGGAGATAGTAACATTAGTAGAATTAAAAAACAAAAGCAAATTGTATTTATTCACACAAAAGAAAACATTCCAATTCAGTTAGATTTTCAGTGAATAGAAAGTAGAATTGAAACCAATTAAAACGAAAATGTTGTATTAACTATAAATTTTCTGTTTTAATTACAAAGTTATTGTCTTATTAAGAGCAGATAGAACAATCTTTTCAAAATAGAATTCACTCTTTAAGCAGCAAATAGGTATTTAATACAATATTTGTATATTATTTAGATATTTAACACAAATTTCGAAACTTGAGGAATTTGAACATTATTTGTATTAAGCAGCAAGTAATTGCATTAAATGCGAGTATTGTATCCAGTCCTTATCATCTTAGTCACATCAGTTAGTTGTATTTCTTTTATCAGGTATCAATCTTATTCCTTCGAATCGTTTCATTCCATATCTTGAACCATAAGAGGCTTCTGAGAATAGAGAGATTCAATATAATGTTAAGCAGCCCGCACACGATGCAGCTTTGGGCCGAGTTGCAAGTGCAACTTTTGGCCTAGAGCGTTTTTTTAGCTGCTTGAGCAAAGTTGCAACCGGTGTTGCATGGAAAAAAAGCTGCAAAGGCTAGGATTGCAGCTCCGAAAGTTGCAAGGAAGCTGCAAGGAAACTGCATGGAATTACCCAATCACAGTGCAGCGTTGGAATACGTCAGTCGTGACGTCGGCCCAAGGAAGAAACATGGCGTCGAAACATATTTCCTTCGCTTGAGATGGGCGAATCCCGAATACCGAAAAAATATCAGATTATTTCGAGTTTCTTTCAACATAAATACAGTTTATATGTAAATGCAGTAATTTAATGCGGTAGAATGTAGCATAGCGTTTGAAAAACCTAGATTTTTTGAATTTTTCACATCGCAAGCGGATTTTCGCTCATTCATCATTTCCGGAAACTGCCATGTGACGTCATTGTTTACAGTGAGCAATGGATTATTATTGGCTGTTGGTCGTTGTTATTCGTGAATCGCATTATTGCCATCAACTGCGATTACATACCGGCTATTAATATTATAAAAATATTTCTCATATGTTTAAAATAAATCACAAATATTTAGGTTTGGAAGGACATCACATCAGTCTCCTTGACGTCATGTCCAGTGACGTCATTCAAATTCGTAGTGTGCTTCGTTTGTTGTCCGCACGGCAGCGCTAACAATGTTGCATCGTTTGCGCCTTGACTATCGTTTGCAACTTTTTCTGTGCAACTAAATTGCATCGAGTTGCACAGCAAAAGCTGCATCGTGTGCGGGCTGCTTTAAGATGATAAAACAATGGAAAAAGGGAAATAAACAAGAAGTTACAGACACAACTTTAAGAATAGCCTACCTTCAATAATTCATCTTGTTTAATGTGCAGTAGTATTATTAAAAAAAAACCAATGCATATCCTGGTCATCTTAATACTTAATATTTCACCCACTCAACTCCATGATTATGTGTTGACTTCCAAACTACAGTCGGACCTCTATTGAAGGAAGCTCTATTTTGTGAATTTCTCTATTTTGCGAACTTTTCTTTGGAACCAAGAACATTTTGCTAATTTCTTCGTAAAATAACCTCCAAATAGCGAAGTGCATTTTCTATTTAACGAACTTTTTCGAGGATACAGCTGAGGAAAAAGAAGAAATTAACGATGATGTGCTGATTGATGATTATTTTTCACTTGATTTTGAAGTTGAGACCTCAGAAACACTAACTGAATCGGATATTTTGGACAGTGTGAAAAATAAAAACAATATAACTATGAGTTGCGATGAAGATGATGAAAATGGAAATGATTATGATGCAGCAATAAAAAAACCTTCGTATGATCAAATGCCAAAATCATTTGAAACAATCTGATGCGGATTACAATTTGAAGGTGCATTGCAAAGATGCGAGACATACTATGAGTGAAAACAATTTTTCAAAAAAAAAAACAAAAAAACTCATTAACAGACTTTATTAGAAAAATTTAAGAATGCATGTGGTTATGTATGCTTTATGTAATTAAAATTATTACTTTTTTTAATATTATTTATTGTTTAAGTATTTTAAATTTGTTTTATGTACTTTAAATTAATTTTAAAAAGTGAATCTCTATTTAACGAATTTTCCTATACCGAACTTGTATTCAGGATTTAGCGAATTCGTTAAATAGAGGTCCGACTATACTATTTGTCAATTACTTGTCTTATTTTACCTGTATAAAACATTCAATTGAATAGTAAGTGAATTTCATGCAATTAGTGGTTATTTTTTATTTATTTTTAGGTTGTTATTTATTTTTGTGATTGAGGTTTTGTATCTAATGAATGGGACCTTTCTTTGTCTTCAATGCTTTCTTCTTAAGTGAATATACAAATAATAAAATTGTTTCTTTTTCCCAAATGTTTTAAGAATAATATTTTGTTATCACTGGAAAGATATTATAACTCATTAAAGAACTATACTAAGAAAACTTAATAATTTTCTCTCCACTTTAATGCACACAGTATTTCGACCGGTAAATTCGATCACCTGAAGAAGATCACTAACTTACAGGTTGAAATATTGTGTGCAACACGATGGAGAGAAAGTAATGTAGTTTTTTAACGGAAAAGTTGTTTATCTCGACTGGATTAACTTATATAATGTTACGGATTTATAGTAGTTTCTTCCCGTCAGTGGTCAGGGATTTTCTATGTTTATTTCTCTTCCAGATGGACCTAGGGTTTACCAGGCCCTCTGCCAAATGGGTACTGGGGTGTTAAAGGTGAGCGGGTACTTGGGGGTTAAAGGTGAGCGGGCGACAAGTAAAGCATCCATCTCAACTAGTCACCTTGTTCGAGGATCGCTGAAGCCTAGACCTCTCGCTCACTCAAGGGCTTGATGGTCTTTTGTGTAACAGTTTGACAGTAAACTCTTACATAATAATCTCAGAGTTATAATACCGAATTTAATCTCTACGGCTATTTCAATATTTGCTTAATATCTATAACTAAAAAGTTAATATTAGTGTGTTCTTAGAAAGTAAAACTTTTCATTCACTTCTCAATATCTGTAGAAAACAGCTGATACAATTATTGTATTCGGAAAACTTCTTCAATTGTAATTGCATGAAAAAAATAATAAATGTGAGAACCTGAAAAATGTCTTCGTGAATCTCAGTTATCTAAACTTTTTTGAACTGATTGCCATTAACCCTTTGGGCTTGAGTACCTTTGAAGGCGTTACAAGCACCACTGCATATTCAGTTCATGTTATACTACATATACTATCTGTGTCGCTAACTCTCATAATGCTTTATGATTATAGACATACACTGATAAGATTTGGAGAAATCAATTGTTTTCTCTTAAATTTCCAGCATCCACAAATCTTGGAATGTCGACGATCGTCTGGACACGGATTATCGTACTTTATGTAGTGGTAGGTCAGATGGACTATGTGACAGTGCTGCATTTTCAAATTCTAAGTATTCAAAGAACAGTCTTCTTAAAGATTGTTACAATTTGTATTTCTTAAGGCAGTAAAAGATAGAGCTAAATAAGAAAGAGCTAAAATGATTTCATACAAATTTTTTAAGAGATACAATAAAAAATAATCAATATAAGCAAATTTTATCAAATTTGAAATCTCTGTAAAAAAAGTAGAAAATAATGACTCACATAATAAAAGATGATGAACACTAAAAACTTCACGGACTACTTTTAAAGATAGAACTTTTAAGGCTGAGTGCTTATCATGGAAAAAGCTGCGCAGATCCTAGAGAAATCGATAGATTTTTTTTTCATCCTCTTTTCTTATTTCTGTTATTATTTTTTTATTATTATTATTTTTCAATGAAACTTTTGACACAAGTTAAATTTTTAATTCGCATTAAAAATTTCTGTTACATTCGAAACCATAATATCAATAATATCAATATCAATAGATCTTATCCTGTTTAAAGATGTGAAAGGTTTTAGATAACCGGTATTTAAAGAGTCTGATTAAATTTCTAGTTTGGTCAAAAGGGAATATTTCCAGGAAAAGATGTTTACAAGAAAAGCTCATTTGCACAGAAGAGGAATTATCTAAAGAACCACTGATGTCTTAAGCTCCTGACTAAAGCAAACCTTTTATTATATTTCTTTTATATATTTATTTTTCCAATGCATCTAAAATTCTGAAAATTTAAATATGAACGTGTGAAGCATATGGGATTTATATTTTTTTGTTTTTAATTTTCAAAATATTCTATAATTAATTAAATTAAAGTTCCATAACAGTCAGTTCTTTTGGGTTTTTTTTTCGAGGAAGTAGTCGACATTTTCAACTCAAAACAACTTGACAAAAAACTGAAATGATAAAAAAATTTGCAAAATAATGATTTGTATGTAAAATATTTCTTATTAGTGTAATAGTAAATTTCTAAAAAAATATTTATTCTCACAATTTAAAACAAAATTAAATTATTTGTTGATCAAATTGATGAATTTCCTGATTCTCCACTAGTTTCTACATCATTACGTTTCCGGTGATAAAACAGACGGAATAGAAGTTATTTCGCGTGACGTAATCCCTAAACAAATACAGATCAAGACGAGTGATACCTCGATCTTACACTAATTTCTGCAAATTTTTTCTTTCATTTGTAAGAATTAATTAAAAAATTTTTATCAGCATGATGTTTAAGAACTTTGTCTATCGCTTCAGAAGCATTACAATAGATATATGATGACAGTTCAGAAATACAGTGACCTTCAAATTCCATTTTTACTTTAGATTAAATACAATAAACTCCAATTTCCCTCAGAAATTTCTGAAAAATTTTAAAACGTTCAAAAACTATTTGTTTATTTTGTTATTACATAAAAAATTTACATTTTTACTTCAGAAGATGAAAATAATTATCGATTCAGAAGTAATTTTAACTCCTTACATTAAGCTAAAACAAGATACAAAAAATTAAAAACGAAATACGGAAAATATCAGATGCTAAGAAATAAGAAAGAGAAGATCTATAATAATAATAATAATAATAATAATAATAATAATAATAATAATAAT
>JAFIDM010025989.1:41692-51999 GCA_023159025.1 Thereuonema tuberculata
TATAATTTTGATTTTAAACCTTTTAAACTTCAAAATTTCCAACAATATCTATAACAGCTATCTATTTATCAAGGAAACATCAAGTGGTAAGAAGGTTTTACTCAAAGTTTATGATTAATACTGAAATGTAGATTAGTCATAAAACCATTTAGTCATAAAGAAAAAAAGAAATAGTCCTGTCAAATTAGATGTAAATATATTTTTCAGTCTCCCCATGGAACACCCAAATACTATATAGATGAAAGGGCTTCAGAATCATTAGATCTATCATTAGACTGTGCTTTTCAATCTCAGAAAGCATAATGAATCAAATTAGTGATTTTTATTCTCCATTTGATTCATTGTCATTTCTAAGAGGATAAAGCAAAAAGTCTAATGATCGATCTAATGATTCTGAAGCTGTCAACTTCACTAAAAAATCAATAAAGTTTCAAAATACATCTGAAAACTATTTCTGAAGACTGTTTCTTTAAAATTTTGATCAAAAACTTATCAATGATAAAAGTTATCATTTATTTCATTATGATTTTGTTACTTTCAACTGTTATTAGGAACTTAATTAAAAATTGTCTCATTTTCATTTTCAATTTCATCAATTATTACAGGAATGTAGAACAAAAATCTAAAATTAATGTTTTAATTTTAATGTTTAATGGGAATTCTGACTTTCAAGTATATAATGGTGTTGCATCTGTTATAATAATAATTATTATTTACTTGTTTTATCTTATTAGTTATTACAAATGCCACTTCATAGTTATCTTTGCTGTTAACCCAGAAATCTTAATTAATACACAGGTATTTTAAAAAATAAAGATTCAGAATACATAAATTATAGAATCTTTGGAGATTCAAGTCTTTAATTTAATTTTGAATTTCCTCTGACTTTTCTCTTCTTCTTAATTAACATATCTTTTGAGAGAAAAGATATTATAAATTATATAATGCAGTATCTTATCTTCAATAAAAGAGAATTCTAAACTATGAACTATTATTAAGGGAACAAACAGATTTTAAAATAACATCGTAATCGCATTTCATTTACCTTCATTCAGAAACACGAGAGAAATACCCTTAATTAAAATAAAATTAGTTAAATTTTTTTAAAATGTTTGAGGATTTTTGAGTGCATCATTAGAAAATGGTAATTAGTACAAAGATTATAAATAGTAGTGAAAATGTTACGAATTCAAGGTCGCGCAAGTAAATTTATCGGAAAGACAAATTTAATTTATATTTCAAATTAAAACTTCTTAAAGAGATAATAACAATAACAGAATTAACACTGAGATATATTTGAGGAGAAAACTTAAAATTGTCAGATATATATTTTTCATGCTTGAATAAATAACAGATTGCTTACAAAGGACTCGTCTAAGTTATTCTAGAAATTATAAATCTTATTTTATTAATCGCTGAAAGTAAAATGTTAGAACGAATCTAAGCTTGGAAATTATTTTTAGAGGAATAAATGTGATCATCCGTTTTCCATCTTTTGGAACATAGGTTCAACAAAAAAATAATTGTCATTAAAGACATCGGGAAACGTTTGAATAGGCTTAACGTATTAAAATATAGCATTCTTGTTGATTTAGATTAATAATTTGCTAATATCTTCTGATAAAACATATATAATTTAAACCATCTACTATATCATCTATCAGTTCGTATGTCTGTGATCGAAAATTAGGAAACTGAAACTAGATTGATAGTTTAATTTAAGGAGTTAAAATTACTTCTGTATAAAAAAATAATTATTTTTATCTTCCGAAGTGAAAATATGAATAAATGGAATTAGAAAATAAACAAATATTTTTCAATCGTTAAAAGTTTTTCAGAAATTTCTGAGGGAAAATTGTGTTTATTTAAATTAATCTAAAGTAAAAATGAAATTTGAAGGTAATTGTGTTTCTGAAATCCCATGAAGAACTCTTTGGCTAAGAGTGGAATTAAAGTTGACGTTATTTGGAAATTTTAATAGTATTTCTTTATTTGAATGTAATGAAGTAGATGGTTAAACAATTAATATTAATTGCATAATTAATCACTATAGACAAATTGATTGAGCATTGATTGATAAAAATTCGAACAAAATACGAAGCAAATGAATCTATGGGTAACAACTACAGTCTTACCTCCGGATAACGAACAGTCACGGGACCGGAAGTTTTGTCCGGTATTGCGAGGTGTCCGCTATTCGGGAGGATTGTCTTTTTTTAATTTTTTTAGCTTAAAGCATGTCATATAATGAAAAATTGCGTACAATCTTAATTAAATTTCTACAATTATTATTGCGATATGAGAGAATATGAACAATTGCAAATTATTTACTAAATTCCTTTTTTAATGAGTGCTAATCCGTTTGTCCTATTTAAAATAATGATAAAATTAATTACAGTATATAGAAAATTATTTTCTAACCATCCATTTGATGCCTTAAACGTGTCCAATTCTAAAGTTTGACGACTTTTCTGGCTTTTTCTTGAAGGAAAACACCACTTATAGGAATGTTCTTTGCCCGAGCAAAGCGGAACCATTTTATCACCACTTCGTCGATTTTGCTTGTTTCAGTTTTACGAAACTTCAAATTCTTCGAATTTTCGCTTGAATTCACCATCCACATTTTTCTAATCTCATCTTTGTCCTTCAAAAGTTCACTTATCTGAGTTTTTCCAACTTAAAAACGTTCAGCAAGACAAAGCACACTCAGCTTTTCTTTTTCAGCAACTTCAAAAACAGTGAACAGTTTTTTCTTTCAGTGCCAATCTCTTCTTTTTTGACGCCATTTTAATTCGCACAAAATTTAATCAACACGTTTATAGGCTAGCTTTACGAGGGACTGATATTTACAAAGCAACGGCAGGGAAAAAAAGGGCCTCAGATTCGTGCATTGAATCATGGAACACCGATCCAATGTATCAATGTATGGGACACCGATGTAAATCCAACCATAATTTGTTTGTCGAAATGTTAGTCGAAAAAAAAAAAATTTTACAGTTAAAATAACTGTCCGTTATTGAGAGTGTCCGCTATTCGGAGTGGATAACATGGAATGTCCTATTTTAAGGGACCGGGACCCGCAATAATGTCCGCTAATTAGAGGTGTCCGCTATTCGGAGAGTCCGTTAAAGGAGGTAACACTGTATAATAAAAGCTTTGAAATGGAACTATTTTTGTTGGCGGTCTCATTCAAAATATTGAACTCCTACACTTTATTTGGGAAATGAAATACATATAAAGATTCAAGAAATTGAATCAGTCAATGAAATTTATCTCATCCTCACGATAATATTATAATCTTCTGAAAAATATAAAGTACAGAAATAAAACCACTCCTTCATCTTAGAAAGATTCGATCATGTTTTGAAAGAGAAAGGGAGATGTTTCTCTTTTCTCTTTATTTTCCTGTATTAAGTTTTATCCTGAAGAAGACCCGTCATTGGGCTGAAATATAGATATGATGTTTTCTAAGATGAAGGAGTGGTTTTATTTCTGTACTTTATATTTTTCAGAGTCAATGAAATTCTTTTCTAAATAATGGAAATGAGTTTGTAGAGATCAAATGCCTAATTTACACTATTTGACCAATTACTAATTGGCCACATAGATATCATATTCGTTCTTAAAATAATGTCTTGTCTTGTCTTGAACATCTTAGGTATAGACAATGATTTAAAATAATCGATTCAAAAATTATACACGAGATTTTGTCTAATTGTCATCATTTTCCTGCCCCTCCTAAACCAAATGTCAACTGAACCTGAAAACCTTCTGATAATTTCTTTTAAATTAAATTGAAGTTTGCTAATCGTTCTCTGAAAAAGCATATTAAACTTTCTTTGTATTTTCTTCCTCATTTCTTAACTCTGATATTTTTAATTTTCATATTTTGTATCTCGCTTTCGCTTAATTTAAGGAGTTAAAATTTGAATTGTTAATGTAGTTTCAAAACAAACAAATACTTTTTGTTAGTTTAAATCTTTTTCAAAAATTTCTGATGAAAATTGTTTTTAATTAAATTTAATATAAGAAAAAAATATAATTTAAAGGTCACTGTATTTCTGAAATGTCATCATCTGTTTATTGCAATGTTAATGTAGCAAAAGCTATCTGAAGTAACATTTGACAAAAATAATTTTTTAATTCATTCTTACAATATGAAAAGAAAAACACAAAACTAGCAGAAAGTAAATGAGGATCCAGGGATTACTGTATTGACCTGTTGTTGTTTTGCGATTACGACAAAATACACTCATTACCCAAAAAAAAACGACGCTCAAAGAAGGAGTTGTCCAAATGTAATGAAATTTCGTATGCAAAGACATTTAGACCGCCATTGCAAATGATTAAACTTTGGTGTCCAATGAATGAATAGCGAGAGCTACAGCGCATCGGAACTGCGCACTCAGCAGGTGTATATAAGTAGCGATTCTTAATCTGATGGTCATAATTTCGGTTGCATTGCGAGTTAGGATATCTTTCAACGACTGAAAAAATGCCTCGCCGCAGGATTCGAGCCTATTACGTGCAACTGTCAGAATTTGAAAGAGGTCGTATCATTGGATTGAAAGAGGCAGGTTGAGGAAATCGGAGAATCGCTCGTCATATGGGTCGAAGTTATGCGGCGATTACAAGATGCTGGCAGGAATGGGTGGACAATGGCAGATTTCAGCGTCATGAAGGTAGCGGTCGACCTAGGGCCACAGCAGAGCGGGAGGATTGAGTGATTGTCAGATCAGCTGTCACAGTGCCTGACTCATCGTTATCAGACGTGCGACCCGCACACGAGTGTCCACCATGACCATTCGCAGACTACTGAGAGAGCGACATCTACGCTTGTACCGACCGCTACGCCACCTGCCACTCACGTCGGCCAGATTACAGTGGTGCTTGGCTCGATCCGGTTGTAATAATGCTGACTGGGGACCTATAGTGTTTAGCGACGAATCCTGCTTCCAACTGTGTCCTGACGATCGTCGCAGACGTGTCTGGAGACGCCCAGGGCAGCGTGCCGATCTTAATTTCACTACTACACGCCACACAGGCCCTCAACCAGGAGTTCTGGTCTGGGGTGCCATTTCCCTTGATAGCCGGCCCCCTGTGGTCATCATTAGCGGCACACTTACAGCACAGCGGTACGTCGACGACATTCTGAGACTTGTTTTGCTATCCTTCCTTTTGCAGTACCCTGGCCTTATTTTTCAGCAAGATAATGCCAGACCACATTCGGCACGTGTTGCTATGACCTGTCTTGCAACTTGTGAAACACTTCCTTGGCCAGCCAGGTCCACAGATCTCTCTCCAATCGAGCATGTCTGGGATATGATGGGAAGGCGACTGCATCCACCAGGGAATGTGGATGACCCAGCCCGACAATTGGAGCAAATTTGGCAAGAAATACCGCAGGAGATCATCAGGGAGCTTTATCACTCTATGCCACGTCGTGTGGCAGCTTGCATTCAGGGTAGAGGTGGGTCAACACCTTATTGAGCTCGTTACTTTATAACTCTAAATCTCTGAAATAAATAAATCATTCAATTTGTCTGAAATTTTAATCATTTTCTATTCTGTATATAATGTTCCTCTCCACCAATTTTTGTCTCCATCAGACAACTCCTTATCGGGTCGTCGTTTTTTTTGTTAATAAGTGTAGCTTCTATTCTGTCTGTTTTATCACCAGAAACAAAAGGAGTTGAAAGTAGCGGAGAACAGGAAATTAGTCACGTTGAGAGACTGAGTATTTATGAATAAATCAATTTACAACTTTCCCATAAACACAAGAAAACACGACTCCATTCAATTTGCTACTCAAACGCTTACTTTATTAACAGATACACTAGTGTTGGTTGGAGCGCAGATATTATTTATTCAATCCATTTTAATTGAAATTGAATTCATTTAAAATATCTATGCCACATATTGTACCTGGAAATATTGTTACCTGTGGAATCGTCCATCCCCCTAAAAAATTGGATTCCCCGTACTCTAATCCACCTCAGTGAGAATAGTGCAGTCCGACCTTGTCTCCCTCTCTGCAGTGGACTCTATTGGAGTCAGAGACAGGCATATAATGCGGTGCAAAGGCGGGAAGAGGCAGTTGGGGAGTGGCGAATGGTCACGAAGAGTTCTCCAGCCCGGAGACTGAGAGAAGCAGAAGGATTTGTTGGGCAAACCGCCCAGAGAGAGTTAACGAGTGGCGAACGGCCACGAGAGGTTCTCCAACCTGGAGGGAGCGAATGAAGCAGAGAAGTTTGGCGAGCGTCCACCCCAAAGAAGAAGGTAATCAAAGCCGTAGAAGTCGAGCCAATTGCGGGGAAGATTGTGAGACACCGTACTCAGACGAGAAGGCTTCGAAGAAGATAATCAAAGCCGTAGAAGTCGAGCCAATTGCGGGGAAGATTGTGAGACACCGTACTCAGACGGGAAGGCTTCGAAGAAGATAATCCAAACCATAGAAGCCACCAGGACCGGCCCAAACGTAGAAGCCACCAGGACCGGCCCGAACGTAGAAGCCACCAGGACCGGCCCGAACGTAGAAGCCACCAGGACCGGCCCGAACGTAGAAGCCACCAGGACCGGCCCGAACATAGAAGCCACCAGGACCGGCCCGAACATAGAAGCCACCAGGACCGGCCCGAACATAGAAGCCACCAGGACCGTCCCAAACCTAGAGGTCACCAGTCCCGAGGGATCCTTCAGTTCGAAGTTTCTGAGTTGTATTGATAATATATTTTTCTTTATTTGAATAAATTCTCTGATTTGTTTTATAATCACTCTTGTCGTAATCTGTTCCCCAGCGTCTCCGAACTAGACCCAAAGTTCGGTAGCAATATTCATTCGTAGTATTTAAATATTTGGAGAATTTTTTAGTCAACTTTATCTGGATCGATAAATGTGAAAAAGTCAATTTCTTGAAAATATATCCATGAAATAAACCTTCATGTTTGAAGCATATATAATTACAAAAACCTTTAGTAATAATTAAATGAGAGAACTTTTTCTTTAAAAGCAGAATTTAATGATCAACTTAATACATCTTCCTTAAAATTACTAAGAAAAAATTATTTCTGTTTGGGTAATTCACAGGGATGGATAGACAAAGGAGGTAGATGATCCCAAGATTATCAGCCGAACGAATAGAAGATAAAACGATAAGGTGTCATTTTATATGAAAGAACTATGAAAGTTTCTTTTTTCTTTTTAAGTGCTTACAACTTGCTAAGAACACATACCAAGAGAAAATTTTTACTAATATATTTGCATTTCTCAAAGGAAAATATCGCAAGAAATGAAAGCTGGTATCCATTTGACAAAGGATTAAGGTAATCTGCTTTTGCTCTGTCTCTATAGGAAACAAATGCTGCAAAAATTCTCGTCCTTTGCCGATATTGATCTTGGGACCTGCAGTCCACTAACAAAGAATCTAAATATTTTTGCACAGAAAAGAAGAAATACATAAAATAATCGTATTTACCATTAAAAATTTACTATTAAATCGTATTTACTACTATTAAAAACTAGAGAGGTTATCGTAAGATTAAATAGTAACAAAAACAGTAAATAAGAACAGCAGCTGATTCAGAATACTAATTATACTAATATTCAATAGTTAACTTCTTTTACCGATATTATACTTTTATACGTAAACTATACGAGTCAACAAATATTTCAACAAAACCAAACACCATAAAAATCTATTGATATCGTTTTCATCTGCAGCGAAATAGTTAGATTTTTATAGTGTTCATTTCCTTTCTCCTTCCAAGATAAGCACTCAGTCAGGAATGTTCTATCTTTATTAGCTGTCTTATTTTATTATGTGCATTATCCTTTTTATACTTTTTAACAGATTTAAAATTCAAATTTGATAAAATTTGCTTTATGTTGTTTGTTTTTTATGGTATCTCTAAAAAGATTTTTGTGAAATCATTCTTACAGAGGAAATTTGCTTAGTAACTCACTTTTCAGTATCTTTTTCTGCTTTAACAATTTAAAACTTAACTTTTGTAGCTATTTCAGGCATTTTCTTATTTTATCATTGATTTACAATTGAAGAAGTTTTTGGAATATAGCAATTGTATCTTCTGTTTTCTAGAGATATTGAGAAGTGAATGAAGAGTTTTACTTCCTAGAAATACACAGAAATTACAGAAACTTCCTAGAAGTTCTTATCACAGAAATCAAGCAAATATTGAAATAGATTTAGAGATTAAATTCTGTATTATAACTCTGCGATTATTCTGTAAGAGATAACTGTTGAACACAACAAACAATACAGGCCATGAGATGAGCGAGAGGCTTAGGCTCCCAGCGATTCTCGACCAACGGGACTAGTTGAGATCGTATGGTCTGCTCGACTCCCCCTCACCTTTAACCCCTCCCCCCCCATTGAGAACCCGAGTACTCTTTGGCAGAGGGCTTGGTAAACCTTAGGGTCCCTCTGGAGGAGAAATAAACATGGAAAATCCCCGACCACCGCCGGGAAGAAATTACTATAAATCCGTAACATTATATAATTTAATCCAGTCGAGGTAAACATATTTTCCGTTTATAAAACTTTATAATTTTCTCTCCAAAATATTTTCACCTGTAAGTTACCTATCTTCTTCAGGTGATCGAATTTACTGGTTGTAATACTGTTTTATGAGTATATTTCTTTAATAAGTTATAATATCTTTCTAGTGATAGCAAAATATCATACATAAAGTTATTGGGAAAAAGAAACAATTTTATTATTTAAATACAGTAAAGCCCCGATTATCCGCAAGGGCCGCGAAATTTTTTTTTATTTACGAACCTCAAAAAAAATCAGTAACAGGGAAAATACAATAATTGGCCGTACGGTGCGAAGGTCGAAAATTACTGACAGGTTTATTGTGCATCGTAATGAAATACGCCATCTCGGAATTTGTGGATGTAAACGTACAGCAAAGGCTTCTGCTTTACTGTATAATATTTTAAAAGTTTCACATATTATGTTTTTTGTACAATAAAACGTAGTTTTTAATGGTGAATTATTTTTTTACGTGTTTACATCTGATTTTTAGTCTTTTTTCGTGTTATCCGCGATTTTCGTTATACGCGAAGCCCTTGCCACCGAACCCCGCGGATAATCGGGGCTCTACTGTATTTACTTAAGAAGAAAGCATTGCAGACAAAAGAAAAGTCCCATTCATTATATACAAAACCTGAATCACAAAAATAAGTAACAAACTAAAAATAAGTAACAAACTAAAAATAAATAACAAACTAAAATTAATAAAAAAATAACCACTAATTATATGAAATTCACTTAGTATTCAATTGAATGTTAAAACAAGTAAAATGAGACACGTAACTGATTAATAGTAGTTTGGAAGTCAATACATAATCGTATAGTTGAGTGGATGAAATATTAAAGAAAGTATTAAGATGACCAGAATATGTACAGTTTTTTTTTTTAATAATTCTAGTGCACGTTAAACAAGATGAACTATTGAAAGTACTCTTAAAGTTGTCTCTGTAACTTCTTGTTTATTTCCGTTTCTCCATTGTTTTATCATCTTGACATTATATTTAATCTCTCTATTCTCAGAAGCCTCTTATGGTTCAAGAAAGGGAATGAAACGATTCGAAGGAATAAGATTGATACCTGATAAAAGAAATACAACCACCTGATGTGACCAAGATGAGAAGGACTGGATACAATGCTCGCATTTAGTGCAATTACTTGCTGCTTAACGCAAATAATACTCAACTTCCTCACGTTTTGAAACTAAATATCTCAACCTTTCTTTCTTAAATAGTATATTCGATTTTGAAAAGATTGTTCTATCTGCTCATAATAAGACAATAACTTTGTAACCAAAACAGAAAATTTACAGTTAATACAACATTTTCGTTTTGATTGTTTTCAATTCTACTTTCTATTCACTGAAAATCTAACTGAATTGGAATGTTTTCTTTTGTGTGAATAAATACAATTTGCTTTTGCATTTTAATTCTACTAATGTTACTATCTCCTTTTTTACAGTTATAATCAGATACTGGCTGTTCAGGTAAATGAAGCGGCGCAAAAAAAACTGTCTTCCTAATTAATTGAAAATTCAATTCATTATTTTAAAGAAATCATCGATGGAATTTAATACAATCATTAAATGAATTTTTTTAAATCATCGAAAGAAATTTCTAACGATTTTCATAAAATGATTTCTCTCATTTTATTCATTTTCGTGATTCTAAAATAAAAATAAACGAGACTCTGGGATATTTCCCACATCGTTAAAAGAGAAATAGACGAGGCCTTTCGTGTTCTATTGTTCAGGAAT
>JAFIDM010025990.1:0-20828 GCA_023159025.1 Thereuonema tuberculata
AGCTCAGAAGGTGTCCTTTAGTGCTTTGAGAGTTGGAGGCCAAGGAAATATTGTATTTTTTTTTAATTTATTAATTTTTGTTTTGGATTTCTTTGGGAAGAAGTCCCGCTCTTGGGAGCAAGAGCCGATATAGTTAAGATTTATCACCTTCTGAGCTTGTCATCGGTGGAGTTTGGCTGGCGATGAGCCCTAATAAGGGCGAAACAGTCTATCACAGTCTCTTTACGATGACAGCTCGGGGTGAGAATCCCTTGCGTAGTTTGTGCGTGTCCATTGTGTTTCTTAATAAATATATAAATAAAGAATAAAAAAAGGCGGATTAAAATTTATCATTGAAATGTGACATTAGAGAAAAGTCAAAAAGAAGAAATAAGAATTTCTAATAATCATAGAATGGTGGTAAAATCAAAGGGAGAAAGAATAAGCTGCAACATGAAAGGAAAGTAAAGAAGAGGAGTATAGGGAAAGAGTTCATTTAAAAAATAGATAAGAAGCTATGCAAAGGAAAAGGATAAGAAGTTAAAAAAAATAACAAAATTAAAAAATAGATAGAGAATAAAAAACGGTAGGATGATGGGAATGGAATGGAGTTCATTGGGCATCCACGATTGGGTGGCAAACGTGGTTAAGAAGATCTTTGTCGCTGTTGACAGTGTTCGGGGTTTCAGAATCCTGTGCGTCTCGAATGTGACATTCTAGAAGAAATCATTCGTAGGTTGGATGACTCTTGCTGCCATCCATGATGGGATGTGTCCTATTTCAGTGGTGTGGCGTGAGAGAGCTGTGCTTCCTCTTTTAAGCAGGACGTCATCTCGGTGTTTTTTAAGCGGATTGTGAAATTCTTCTTGGTCATCCCGATGTAGGAGGATTCACAGGAAGGATCACATCAAATGCAATAGACTCCAATAAGAGCGAAATTGTTTGTTCTGAGTTAATGTTCGGTGAAGGTGTTCTGAATATTAGGTGGCGCTTTGATATTGAGCTGGATGGTGTGTGGATGCAGAACCCTCTTCAGGGTGAAATTGTGAATAATTCTAATTAAAATTCATTGCTCCAAATCGTTCTCTGCCGAAAAAAACCGCGAAAAGATTACATTTTTTAAGCAGAAAACGATTAGGAACTAAGAAATGGACTGGTTAATGGTCAGTTAATCCTTGTGTGTAATCCATTCTTTGGCATTTCATTTAATATAATTAAAGTTATTCAATTTAATCAATTATGTAGGTGTTTAAATTTAATTTAATTTTGTTCTAAAAAATTGAAAAAATTTGTATCGTTCTTTTTCAACAGAAATTTCCTTTTGGAAATAATGTGGGGTTTTTTGTTTTAGACTTATTTGAAATTTGAAAAACAACCAAACAAAAATTATAAAATCAAATTTAAAGAAGAAATCTATAATAATTTTTTATTTACTTCTGTTTTGATTTAGTAATGAAATATTTATAATATTATATGAAATATGATAGTAATTGAAAAAATTTTAAATATTTTCTGTGTCCTTTGTTTAACGTTAATTTAACTTAAAGTAAGCATTTTGTTTCTTAATTTGTAAAGCTTTTATGTTTTAATTAATTTTCAGTTATAATAATATTAAATTTCATATGTTGATTAAATACTCATATAAAGGGAGACATTTCTTGAGTTTACAGCTCTTGTTTTTCCTTTAGAAGAAACTAGAAAAAGAACACATTCAAAGAATATACACATGAGACAAAGATTGACTCACTTTGTTTCATATGATGTTTGTTTGCTTCTAGATTATTCTTTCTAATATCTCAGTTTTTCAAATCAATTAAATATCCAGTAGGTTTAAATCTTCCCAATATTGCACAACTACATTGGTACATTAGTATAAGTACATTGGTATAAGTAAAAAATATAAATGTACAGAAAATACTTGATGTACTTTTCGAAGAAACAAAAACATCAAGATCAAAGAATAATGACTCAAAATGCAGAGGAATAGTTTAGACTAATTTTTTGTTAGTTCTCCTGAGGATCTTCAGGACAAATTTTTATAATTAGTAATAATTCACTTGATGCGATTATAGAGGAAGAAAATGTATTTGTATATAAAAATGTATATACAAAACAAAATAGTCATCCATCCACATATCATAACGATTTGCATTTTAAATCAGCATGGCAACAAAATGCTTCAAAATAGAATTTTCTTTCGGTCCGATAATGTTAAACTATCGAGAAACTATTCTCGGAAATCTCTATATATTAATCATTATCACTATAAATAACAAGAAAAACCTCAAACATATTTAAAATTTCTTTTTCCTATAACTATTTATGATCCTATTATTTACGTCTATTAATAAATTGGGACGACAAATATAACTTCTTTTTTTTAAGGTTTTTTTTTTAGTAGTCTATAAACAAAAAATGTATTTAAAAATTACAGGTATTTCAATTTTTAAAACATCAAAAATCAACAAAAAATTATCTATTTGTCTGAAATTGATATTTGTGTGAGTGGCAAATCTGACTGAGAATATTTTTTAAATAAAAGCTGATTCTTTCATCTAAATATCACCATTTCTAAATGTCAGGTAAATTCATTAACATAGATGCTCCGGTGCTATTAAAAAATATAGTGTTTCTTGATTCTGAAAAAGAGTTTTCACTAAAATCTTAGACGGATAGAACAAAGCCAGGGAGAAACAACATGAAACCACAAAACTTAGATTTGTTTTCATGAAAACGCTATGTTTTGTGACTTTATGTGGTTGATTATTATTATTATACATCTAAAGATTATAAATTTTCAGATTTAAATATTATTAATTTTTACCATATGTGTAAAAAAAACATTAATCGTTTTAAGTATATATGTGAATGGAAATTTAAGGCATTCTCTCACTAGAACGAATTTTATGATTTTTTTTTCGGTGATGTCTCTTTTTTGGGGAATTTTAGAAAATTGCTAACAAGCAAAAATATAATTATTTGATCTCAATGAAACTCCATATTTAAAACTTTATTTTCTTTATCTAGATATGATACGATTTCGGTACTGATAAATTTTCTTAGGGCACCTACACATACGTTCGTGAATCCTGTGTTCAAGTAAAAAATACGGGATTTCTCTTCTCGTGAAGAAGATTTTGCTAAGTGTTTACACCAAACAATCTAAAAATTTGAGAAATATTTACGTGTGCCGATATATATAATTAATGAATCGGCCTAAAACAAACTTGAAAACACTAAAAAAATAAAAATTGAAAGTTAAATCATTTAAAAGATTAAAAAAGTTTAAAAAGTTAAAAATTAAAACGAGAGTCCAGAGCTTTCGCCTCCCTTTAGACGAGACTTCATCGGTGATTGTGATCTGAGAAGCCGTTGACTCCCTTATTTAAGAGGCCAGGAACCAATGGGAAAGCTCGGAATTTTCATTAGTGTGGTGTCGCCTTCAATCAAAAATCATCGGGAAAACACTTGTGAGGCCATCTTGAAGCGATCGTCTGAACCTGGGGCCTAGAACCCATGACAATGTTGACAAACAAATCTTAATTGACTTCAAGTTGCAATGAAAATGAAAAAGGATAATAACAACCTGAACAAAGGAGGTGATTAAAGGAAGTGTTAAAAGGAAGGGTTAAAAGGAAGGGTTAAAACGGATGAAATGAAAAGGAGTGAAATGAAAGGGAATATAATCAATCAAATAAAAACATGAAAAAATTATAAGGATGATATAAAAAAAAAATATCAGAAAATAGACCTACCAAATCAAGAAGGGAAGGACTATCTTGAAAATTAACAAAGGGAAAAAGGGAAAAGAGACAGATTAAGAGGGAATTATAATCCTAAAATATCTTATAAAATCTCTTCTGTGGGCTTACATATCTTTTGAAAACAAATTTAATTGAAGTACATTATTGCCGTAAATTATACTTAAACAACTTTAAAAGAGGTTTGTTTGAATTCGTTCCTCTTTTTAGTAAATTTCAATTTTGATTTCTGCTTTGAACTAATATGCCTCATTTTTACTTTATTTGTGTCGAAGGAATAAATGATCCTGAAATTACTAATAGTACGATTAAAAAGTTGATATTGGTTTACAGTTGTAAAAGTAATAAATGTTTCAATAAATTGTTAATGTTTTTTAGAAAACTTATTTAGGAATTCTGGTAATTTGAATTTTATCTGATGACTTCAAGAATTGAAAGACCAGTTGATGGTTGAAATGAAATCATGAATAGTCTCAACACTCGTTGTAACGTCAGCGATACTATCCAAGGCTATTTCAGATAATTTTTTAATTAGTTTTGATTTTTCAACAAAGAAGAATTTTAAAGATTTCAATAGAATTCATTTAGTGATTATTCAAAGCTTTAGAGAAAATATTTTTCCACAGGGTTCCAAATCGGTGCGTAGTAGGCAGCGTGATATTTTCTATTTGAGCATGACGTCACATGGATTACAACTTGGAAATTCTCTTCTTTTCAAAAATAAATAGAGAGAGTGCTTCAATTAAAAATGTTTTTTTGTAATTACTGAAATAATATTTGAAATAATAAATTTATAAGCAGTCTGACACTAAAATAAATCAAAAAAATAAATCGAAAAAAAAAGAAAATTTCAAAGAAAACAGAAATTAATAATTTCACTGTTATTTTCATTAAATATTATAAAATAAAAGTTAACTTCGTTCTCAATTAATACCAAAGAAAATTAAAGAAATGAAATGCTAGCAAAGAAATTGAAAAATAAAAAAAATTAATGAAATTAAGGATTTTTTTCTGTGGTTATTTTGTATAAATATGTAATGTTTTACGTGTGTTATAATAAATCGTGACTTTAAATGGTGAAAGTAACTTCCACAAACAAACATTAAAATTATGTTGAAAACATTTATAACAAACAATCCACTGCTTTTTTGAGTTAGACTTTTCTTTTCGGAAACTAATATTTGATCTTCGTTTATAAAATAGAGAAACTGAAAATTGTCTTTAAAAAAAAAAAGATAAAAAAGTTTCGCTTTATATTTTTGTAGATATTTAAAAATTCAAAATCACCGACAAATTTCAAAAAAAACTTTAAAGAAGTTATTACAAACTTAAATTAATTTCATTTAAAAATGGAAAGATTTCGAAACATAAAGCAGATTTGAAATTAAATACAAATCCATTTATAAAAAGAAAACAGAAAATAAGGTAATTTCTAAGAAACTCAAAATTTACCTCCTTGAACAAGAAAGTATTAGAAATTTATACAGAAATAGACTGAAAGACAAGAAAACAGAATCTACAAACAATATAGAAACAGATTGGAAAAATATCAAAGAAGGAGTATTACATGCAGCAGAGGAAAGTTTAGGTTATAAATCACATAAAAACAAGAAATGGATTAGAACTTGGAACGAAGATCTACAGGAAAAGATTTGGAAAAAAAAAGCAAGCTTTTAAAATTTATCTACAAAATAAAAACACAAACAATTATGTAGAATATAAAAAATTGCGAGCGGAAGTTAGGAAACTATCAAGGAAAATACGTAGAGAAGATTGAGATAAATTTGTTAAATCTTTAGAACATGTCATCACAGGACCCCAAAGAATAGGCTTCAAAATTTTCAGGCAACTACAATGTACAGAAAATGATAAATTAAGAATGAATTTAATACCAGAAGAAGAATGGAAAAAACATTACAAGTCACTCTGGAATGAAGAAGATCAGGTAGAAGTTGTGAATGATCTTCAGAAATTTAATAATACAACGGAGGACTCAGATGGAATAGCAATGGATGAATTAGAAAATGCCTTAAAAAACTCAAAGAACAGGAAAAGTCCGGGATCAGATGGGATATTTATAGAATTATTTAAATATGGAGATGGAAAATTAAAAGAAAAATTACTCAATCTTTTTAATGAGATCTGGAAAAAATAATAAATACCAACGGAATGGGAAACTGGAATAGTAATTAGTGTACATAAAAAAGGACCAAAGGATAATTGTCAAAATTATAGAGGAATAACATTACTACAGACAGCATACAAATTATTTACGAACATTATAAAAAATAAATTAACCCAGTTTACAGATACTTATTTAGAAGAAGAACAGTGTGGATTTAGGAAAGGAAGAGGATGTACAGACGCTATATTCACATTACAGCAATTACTTGAAAAAAGAAGAGAATTTAATTTGCCAACCTACCTACTTTTCAATGATTACCAGAAAGCTTATGATAACCTAAACAGAAATTTACTGTGGAAAATTATGGAAGAAGATAAAATTCCGACGAAATTAATTTATGTAATTAGAAGTATATATAGAGAAACAAAAATTAATATAAAATTCATGAACGGAAAAATATCAGAACTACAAATAAAGGAGTGAGACAAGGATGTGAACTTTCCCCAATACTTTTCAACATATATATAAATAGAATTCTAAAAGAATGGAAATCAATATATAAAAATGGTATCCAGATCACAAAAGATAAAAAATTGAAGACATTACTGTATGCTGACGATCAAGTTTTGATTGCAAATTCAGACGATGAACTTCAAATTGGAGCAAATCATTTAAATACTATCTCAAAAAATTATAAAATGAAAATTTCGGAATTAAAAAAAAAAATCCATGGCAATGTGTGGAAAACAAATACAAAGAGTGAAAATTGTAACTAATGGAAAAATAATAGAATAAGTATCAGAGTTTAAATATTTAGGAAACATAATTTCATGTTATAACGATGAGGCAAACCTGATATCAAACATACAGACATACAACAGAATGAATGGAATAATTAGAAGAAGATTTGGAAAACAAATGGCGAAAGAAACACTATTAAGATTACATAACATTAAGCCAAAGCAGCAATTAAATATGGGAGTGAAACCTGGATATTGAAACAAAGAAACAAACAAAGATTGGAAACTGCACAAATGAAATTTTTGAGACCTTTATTAGGATTTACACGCTTCGACAAAAAGAAAAATAATGATATTAGAGACCAACTGAAAACTCCAAGTTTAATTCAAGAAATTCAAAATTACCAAAAAAATTGGCTTAACCATGTTGAAAGGATGTCGAACGATAAGATTCCAAATTTAATTTTGAAATATAAACCCAAAGGAAAAAGAGACAGAGGACGACCAAAAATAAGATGGAAAGACCAAAATCATCTTCAGAGCTAGGAACAGACAAATCATTGTCTATACCTAAGTTGTTCAAGACAAGAGAAGATATAATATACAGTTAAATATAATCTTCAAAAAAGAATAACTGACTCAAATATTTAAAAGAGTATTTATAAATTAGAACTGTTAATCTTTTCTCATGAGGAAAGTAATTATTTTTCTATTATATTTAATCATTATAAATTAAAGTAATTTCCTTAACTAAAAGTAACAGAATGTTTTCAATCAATTTTGTTTTTTTAAATAAACAACTAATAACTGAAAATATCACATTTGAATTTATAGAATATCCCTGATTTAGTGGAGCTTTCTCTGACTGCGAACAATCAGATTGACATGTATTTTCTTTCCATTAGGACGTAGTAAAAGTACGCTTACTGTGCGTCCGGGATTAGGCAGCACAGTCCTGGTTTTTTAGTGCTGTCCGGCGTAATGTCCGGGGTTGTAAAACTGTCCGGGGCTTCAGAATTTTAAGAAAAGGTAGGATTTTTTTTAATTGTTGATCTATATGTTCGACATCTTTTTATAAAAAATTCCCTTAGGGCCGTGCCTCTCTCAGTCGACCTTGGAGCAAGAGCTGACGTCGAAGGGAAGCCATGTATATTGGAGTCATCGCACGCTACCGGAGGAATGGCATCGCCACAACTTTTCACTCAGTCATTTGGCAACAGAACAGGGCAATGTATTTATGTTGTTTTCGTGTGTGATGTAACTCATACACATGTTTTTGATCATTTTATCTTTATTCGGTTTTTGTTTCATCGTTTAGCAAACGAAAATGAAAGTGTGTTTCATGTTAACCTGCAACATGAATGAACGTAACACACTACGAACTGGAGAATTTTCTATTGCACATAACGCAAAGGGTGATATTGAAGACTACGTGAAAACAGCCAAACACAAGAGTGCTCTCAAGGCGACTGATTCAGCAAACATAAGAGATTTTTTAAAACCCAATGATGGGAATCCGAATAACAGCGATCTGGAGTGGACTGCTAAATAAATGCATTTTCATACCACACTGCTAGGCACGATCTCAGTTTGAAAACATCAGACTGCACATCTAAACTTGGTAAAAAGTTATATGACCCAAAATTTTCATTTGCTAGAATTAAAGCTGAGCGTTAATTTTATAACGTGTTGCGTTCTTTGGGAAACATAAATTATATAACAGTAACGATGGATAGCTCAAACAGAAGTGAAGTAAACCTTGTTCCGATTATTGTAAGACATTTCATCCTGGAGGAGGGAATTTAAGATAAATTTTTAAATTTCGATGAAGTGTCAGATGAGCTGCTCAAATTTTGACTCAGTATCTTTCGCAGTGTATGAAAAAATCCAAACTTGAAGGAAAGTTGGTTTGTTATATTGCTGATAACAGTAAGGAGACAAAGGGGAATGGAATGTGCTCAGAAAAGTTCAAAGTGATTTATATAGATCTGTTTTAGGAATGGTTGTTCAGCTCACATTGTACGTAATTCAGTATAAACAACATGTGATTCTCTATCCCTGGACATAGAAGTTATTGTTATAAAAATTTATAAATATTTCCACATATATACAGTAAGAGTAACGAAACTTAAAGAGTTCTGTGAATTTGTGGAAACAGATTACAAAAAAGTATTATATCATTGCAGCACAAGGTTCCTTAGTTTGTTACCTGCCATAGAAAGAATCCTTTCCATTTCTGATGGCCTAAAATCATGTTTCAAGTGACAAATGCCCAAAATTATTTTTTGATGTTTTTGAAAATCTAGAAAGTGAACTGTTTTTGAAATTTTTATATGATACTCTACAGTTGTTTAATAATGTAGTTCTGAAATTTGAATCTAATTCTATCACAGCAACAGAAGTATTTCAGAAATATTCTGAATTAATTTGTCAACTTTGGGAAAGAAAAACCCACAAATTTATACCATCTTCTGCCATTCACTCTAAAAGAAAATAATGATGTTTAGGAACGAAAATTTTTCTCAAGCGTTGAATTCTGGAGAGCCAGTTTTGATAAAGTAAGTAAGTTTCAGTGGATAAATTTCCGAACTGAAATTTCCTGGTCTGATTTAGAAGAGAGGGCACAAGATGTTAATGAAATTATAATAAATTTCCATAAATATTAATGACCTATTTGATGAACGTACATTGTTGAACCAGGTAATTCAAAATCAAAGGGTACTTGGGGTTCAAGTTCTGAAAAAGTATCAGATACTATTGAAGAGAAATGGAAGGAAATTTTTAAAGTTTTTCGAAAGGCTGATATTTAATGTTGCAATATTTCTGAAATGGTTGAGTTTGCGATATCTTTGCCTGTGACATCTGCTCCAATTGGGGTAGACTTCCAGAATCTACTGTTAAATTTCTGCTAAATGTTAAAATTAATTCAGAACTTTCTTGTTATAAATTTCATGATGTAATCAAAACAAAACCAACCATTTCTGAAAAATGTCATGGCTAGTGAAAAATACAAGTGAATAAATAAAGTTCAATGTTTCAGGAAACTTTTAAGGCATTACAGGACAAAAACTTGTTCTGGGTTGGACCCAACAAATATGGTAAACCTAAGTAAAAATGAATAATTCTATTTAAAATTCATTCCTCCAAATTGTTCCCTGCCGAAAAAACTATAAAAAGACGACAACTTTCGATGCAGAAAATGATTTGGGAACTTAGAAATGGATTGGTAAAGTGGTCAGTTAATCCTTTTATGTAATCCATTCATTGGCATTTCATTTGATATAATTAAAGTTATTCGCCTTTCTTCAATCATGTAGACGTTCAAAGTTATTTTAATTTAGTTCTTAAAAATTGAAATTAATTGTTAAGTACTCTCCCCAAGTAACGCCACCTTAACGTCTAAACTACTGTAAGTTTGGAAATAAGGTGTATCGAAACACGAAAATTATGACCAAGAAGCTTTAATGTTCTGTTGAAAGCATACCATAATGAAACATATGATAATGTTTACTGGAGAAGTATGAGCTCTCAAATAAGAAAACTTTGCAAACTGGCGTTATTAGGAACACCTGTTCCAATTAACGCCACCTACTTTCTAGTAACTTAACATATTTAAAATTAAGAATTATTCCATCATTGTAAACATTATTTGTACAAAATTACAGTAAAGGCAATTAAATTTGACTTTCTGTAAAAAATAATAAAAAATCACTTGAAATTAACACAGTCTTTCTAATCTGTAGCTAAACCAAAAGATGAAATGTAAAAATTAATTTGAATATCCCCTCCTTTTAAATGAAATGATACAATAAGACAAAATACCATAAAAAACGATATTTTAAGTTAAATCAAAAAGCTTTAGAGAAGTAAGCTTACAAAAGATAAAAAGTTTATTAGGGGCGTTAAAGTGGCGTTGAAGCGCTACTGAGCACATGGATCACATGATACATTTTTTTCTCTACAATTTTCGAATTTTAAAAATAACTTTATCTTATCTACATAAAAGAATCTTCGAGAATCAAGAAAATATCTGGTTTTATATAGTTAATCTTCGCTGAACATTAAAAAATTTATAATTATTTTACCTTGATATAGTAGCCGCCTTTCAGAACCAGTCGTCGATACGAAATAGTCAAAATGTAAGATACTCAAAAATGTTGGGGGTCTGCTAATAACTCACTTCAACACTAGATGGCATGTCAATGCAAACAACTGTAGTGCAGTATCGCCATCTCTTATGTTTATGAAGAATTAGATAGGTGGCGTTAAAAGCATATTTGGCGTTGTATGGCTGAGTTACCTTATAGTTTCTTTCAGCAGAAATTTCGGTTTGAAAATAATGTAGGTTTTTTTTAAGCTGTTTTTTCTTATTTAAATTTTGAAAAACAACCAAAAGAAAATAATAAAATGAAATTTCAAGAAGAAATCTATAAACGTTCTTTTATTTAGTTCGGTTTTGATTTTGTAATGAAATATCTATAAAATTATATGAAAAAAAATAGAAATACGATATTTAATGCAAAAATTTTAAATATTTTGCGTCTGCTTTATTTAACTTTACTTGAAGAAAGTTTTTTGTTTCTTAATTTGTAATGCTTTTAAGATTTCATTAATTTTGAGTAATAATAATAATAAATCTCATATGTTGATTAAATACTCATATGACAGGAGACATTTCTTGAGTTTACTGTTCTTGTTTTTCTTTAGAAGAAACTGGATAAAAACATATTCATAAAATGTCCATATGAGACAAAAGTTTGACTCACTTTGTTTCATATGATGTTTGTTTTGCTTCTAGATTAGCTTTCCAATAATTCTGGGTTTTTTTTTTAAATCAATTAAATTTTCTGTAGGTTAAAATCTTAAAATGTTCTACAAATACATTCAAATATAAGTAAAGAAAATAAATGTACAGAAAATAACAAACAAAAATATAAAGATAAAAGAATTTAGTTAACCTGCCAAAAAATCTGATTGATAGAAAATTAGTTCTATCAAAGAAGATTGACTCAAAATGCAGAGGAAAAGTTTAGACTAACTTTTCTTTAGTTCTGATGAGGATCTTCTTATTTCGATTCTCCCATGGTAGCTCATGAACAAAGGATAGATTTTTATAATTAGTATTGCTTCATTTAATGTATATAAAAATGTATATAAAACAAAATAGTCATTCATCCGCCTACATTAATGATTTGTATTTTAAATCAGCATGGTAATTAAATAATTCAAAATACAATGTTCTTTCGTTTATTAGTTTTCGGTTAAAGTGAACAGATAATGTTCAACTATCGAGAAACAATTCTCGGAAATCATTATAAATTAACCATTATCATTATGAATAACCACAAAAACTTTCAAAAATATTTAAATTTCTTTTTCCTTTAACTATTAATGATCCTATTATTTACGTCTGTTCATAATTTGGGACGAGAAATATAACTTCTTTTACTTTGTGGTTTGTTTTTTTACTCTTCTTTTAACGAAACAAGATAGGGATACCGATTAGTAAACCAATCACAGTGCTTCGCAACGGCTTCTATAACCTTTACTTTAGAATAGACAGCGTCGGGGTGGCCTAGGAAATGCGCGCGCTAGTCTCTTTGCGACCCTATGCTATCCTAGCCACCCCTATTTGTATGGAATAATCGTCATTCTTAACTCAAACCTTGTCAATACATTGAATTCCTAATAATGATTTAAAAAAACCTTAATTTGAGAAACTGATTTAAATGGGGAGAAAAAAAATAAATAATAACTTTGGCCCATCATGGGATCTGACTCACGACCTTAGCGTTATTAGCACGTTGCGACGCTCTAACCAACTGAGAAAACAAAAGCCGTTGCGGAGCATTGTGGTATATGTGTCCACATACAGACAAACAAACCAGGAATATAAAGCGTCTTTCAGAAGCCTAAAAGTGTATTCGAAAATTATTTTATTTAATTTATTTCAATTTTGAAAACGTCAAAATCAACCGAAATTTATCTATTTGTCTGAATTTGATATTTGTTGTGAGTCCCCCATCGGGTGCCTCCCCAGGTGGCGGATAGGGGAACGCCTCCCAGATATGGGTGGTACCGGGGAAATCAAATACCCGGGGCAGACCAAAACTGGTGAAATTGGTGAAGATGCTGGTTGATGAGGCCTATCACGGACCAACGGTAGCACTCCATGCTGCGTCTGTACTCCAATGGCGCGGCAGCAGAAGGCGTCTGTTCTCCATTTCAGGAGCGGCCTATACTATTAACCCTGGCAGCTAGGGATAAAATGCATCTCCCAATACGCTGTTGAAAGTCAGCGTGGGAGATTAGACTTTCAACCCCACCAAACAAGATGCCAGCAAGAAAGAAGGAAGGCCGTATAAGCCAAGGCCAAAATGGGCAACAACCAAACGTGACTACAGTATCCCTATATGAAAGGCCGCACCTAAACCTGTACAGGAGGACGGATCCAGATGTAATGCAAGGGAAACTAAACACCCATTACGATAAAAACAAAATAACGCCTAACATTGGCACATATAATTGCCGCACATTAAATGGAGAAGACAGATTGGCTGAACTCGAAATTGAACTTAAAGAAATAAAATGGGATGTAATAGGGTTATGTGAGACGAAAAGAAAATGGGAAGAGCTGAAAACCTTGAAAAGCGACCACAAATTCTACAACTACGGGGAAACCACACAGAGAACTATTGGAATCGGATTTGTTGTCAATAAAAATATAAAACATAGAACATCAAATTTTAGACAAATCAGTAACAGAATAGCAGAATTGACAATAAAACTAAACGAAAAATACAAAATCAAACTTATCCAAATTTATGCACCAACCTCCCAGTCATCAGAAGAAGAAATAGAATCATTCTATGAAGACTTTGGAGAAACTTTGTCAAGCAATACGGAAAAATTTGTTATGATAATTGGAGACTTCAATGCTATAGTAGGAGAAGGAGATTACTATCATGATTCAGCCGGAAGATATGGTCTAGGTCAACAGAACAACAGAGGAGAATTGCTTTTAGACTTTATCAGCAACTACAACCTACACATCATGAACACTTTCTTCAGGAAAAAGCCAAAGGCTAAATGTACGTGGAGAAGTCCCGACGAAAAAACAAAAAATTACTTTGACTACATATTGAGTAATAAAAAACATATAATTAAAGACATCACAGTATTAAATAGATTTAATACAGGTAGCGACCATAGACTGGTAAGATCAAGAGTGGTGATAAACACTTACTGGGAAAGGCTTAAGCTCATAAAAAAGAAGAAAATACCTTTATGCAGAGAAATCAACAGAGCAAAATTTGAACTTGAAATAAACAAAACAATCATGGAAACACCCACAGATGATATGGAGGGGCTAAATAAACATATAACAGATACACTGTCAAATGCAAAAAAAGAAGTCATAAAAAATGAAAAACGAACGAAGACAAATAAATTATCTCAAAATACCTTAGATCTACTAAAGAAACGAAGAGAGTTTAAGAAAGATATAAATGACAGGTCCAGAATAGAATATACTGAACTTTGTAAAACTATCAGAAAAAATGTAAGGAATGAAAGAAGAACTTATGATACAAATATTATCAGGTAAACTATAGAAAATAATTCAAGCATGAAGATTCTTAAAAGAGGCCTCGCTGAAGGTACAAATGAAATAACAGCTGTAGCTGAAAAAGATGGAACAATAACCAGGAATACAAAGAAAATAGTAAGAAGAGTACAAGAATTTTACTCAGAATTATGCAAAGATGATACGAAAATAATCAGGACTCAGAAGGATTCGGACTATCAAGAAGAAGTACCAATGATCACAATATCAGAAATCAAAGCAGCTCTAAGAGATATGAAAAATGGAAAAAGTCCCGGAGAGGACCAAATAGAAATAGAAACAATAAAAATGGGAGGAGATAAACTAATGGAAATTTTGGCCTCTCTATACAATCTACGTTTGAGAGAACGAAGAATCCCAGAGAATTGGAATAATGCCAAACTTTAGACTAGAATAAATGGACATGGAGACCAGTATCTACAGAGCAGATTTTTGGTCTCCCACAAACATCAAACTAAACAAAAAAACACACATAAAAAAAAAAAAAAAAATTATAACGCACATCCCGATCTACCATACCGGGAGAGTATGATCCGGTTGGCAGGGACCCACCCCGAACAGCCCTCCGGACCACCAAAGGCCCTATCCGCAGGGCCGGGTACAAACTAATACTGATCTTTAAAAAAGGACAAAAGGAAGAAATAAAAAATTACAGACCAATAAGTCTACTTTCCAACTTACACAAGATTTTTACCAAAATAATTACCATCAGACTCACCCCCACATTAGACAATGGCCAACCAATAGAACAAGCGGGATTCCGGAAAGGATACAGTACAATAGACCATATACATACACTAAGACAAATTATAGAAAAACGAACGGAATTCCAAAGACCTCTCTGCGTGGCTTTATTGACTATGAAAAAGCCTTTGATTCCATCAAGACCGAGGCAATAGTGGAATGCTTGTCCAAACTAGAAATAGAGAGTACATACATTGATTTGATACAAAATATTTACAACAAGGCAAGAGCAACTGTTACTCTAAATGAAATTAGCGGAACCATAAACCTAGAAAAGGGAATCAGACAAGGCGACTCCCTATCCCCAAAGTTGTTTACTGCTGCATTTGATCTGATTTTCAATAGATTAAACTGGAAAGGGGAAGGAATTAAAATAAATCAAAAGAGGATTTCCCATCTAAGATAAGCAGATGACATAGTAATTATATCAAGAGATCCCCAGGAGCTGGAGAAAATGTTAATAGATATAAACCAAGAAAGCAAAATCATAGGATTAAAAATTAATAAAGAAAAAACCAAATTAATGTTCAACAAATTTGTGAAACCAAGGAATATTCAGTTGGAAAATCAAGATAACCAAATTGTAGAAACATTTAACTACCTAGGACAAATATTACAGATTAATGGGGGGGGGATGGAAAAGGAAATCAAAAGAAGAATTCAACTTTCATGGATGGCTTTCAAGAAAATGGGGTATATTTTTAAAGCAGATATACCTATAAGCCTAAAAAGATAAGCGTACAACCAGTGTGTCCTACCTGTAATAAAATATGCCGGAGAAACATGGACAACGACTAAAAGCCAAGAAAATAAGATTAGGGTATCTCAGAGACGTATGGAAAGAAACATGTTAAATATAACATTGAGAGATAAGAAGAAAAACACATGGATCAGACAACAGACCAAGATACAGGACGCAGTTATATATCTAAAGAAGTCAAAGTGGAGGTGGGCAGGACACCTGGCCAGAAAGACTAGGGAAAATTGGACGAGCCTGACCACGTTTTGGAAACCCTCCACAGGTCAAAAGCTACCCACACACGGAGGGGTTTTCGGGAGTTTTGACGCTGAAGACTATGTCGGAAGGATGAATTATTTAGGTTAAGCTGAGTCGGGGAGGTGGTAAGTGGGGGAGGAGATTTCGCAGGTAGTTGGCAATCGATCTGTCACAGTTCCTATGCGTGAAGCACGGCTTAACGTAAAGATTCTCAATAACGATCAGTTCCTTTAAGGATTTAATTTCGAACTTGCCTAGACTAACTTTCGAACAAGAAATGACAAGTAATTGTAGTTTCTTACAGATTGATTATATAAGTGGCTTTATAGTGACAGTAGCACTAAATTTATAACTATATTTTGAACTTTAGTAGACATTATATATTTGATAATTGTAAACACAGTTACAAGAAATAGTAAAAAAAAATCTTAATTAAAGTGAAAAGAAAATTCTAGAATTATAAATCTAGTCAACTAGAGGATTTATATTTATTACTAGGCAATTTCTGATGAGATTTTTTTTTTAAATTGATATTTTAGAAAATTTCGGTAATTTTCTAGATTTACTTTATTTATCATATCCGGTAGTAATTTATATGGGTGGCATAATTATTAAAAATGTTGGTTATAAAGTTACATATATCTCGAAGATTATGGTTGTATTCGAATTTGTATTGTTCATGTAATATAATTGAAAATAAGTCTTTATTATTAAATTGTATAAAAAGTTCGAAGTAAGTATTTTATTATTCATAAAGAATTCCCTTGTTATTTTATTACTTGAAGTATTTTTAGAATATATAACTAATTTTAAGATTTTTTTTTGTTTCATAAAATATTTATACTATTTACATTTTTCATTATTTGTATTAGATCAGATAGCATTTTCATAATTAAATAAGAATCAAAAAAAGAAAACTAAGTTATTATTTTATAATTTATTGGTATAATATTTTTATAATTTTTTTTTCAAGAAATTGTATTTAATTTTTGTTGTAAGTTTTAATTTAATTTTTGTTGCATCATTTAAAATAATACCCAAATATTAGTCTTTGAATGATATTATAATTTGTTCATTTTTTAAATTTGTTATATAAATATTTGTTATGGAAACACAGTTGAACGGCTACTAGAGCTCTGTGCCCGTGAAGGATAACTTTCAGTCGGGTGGGAATTCCAAAATCCACCCTAACTTGGGAGATCGTAACGGCTAGCAACCCAGGGATTCCCTGCTTAACGTAGAGTTGTGAAACGCCGCGGAAATAAACCGCTAACCCGGGAGATATCTCTTTTATGGTTAAGCGCCGACAAGCGATTTGTTCCCCAAGGGGTAAGTACTTGAAGGAGAGACGAGTCTCCCTCAGAGGTCAAAGATCTCTCAATCCGTAAGAGAAGACCCCTACGTGTGTGGGTAGCTAAAGGAAGAGAGGAAGACCAAAGGGCAGATGGAAGGATGAGATGGAGAAGTTTGCGGGGAAGAGATGGAGAAGTAAAGCTGATGACCGTAAACGATGGAGATGTGTGGGGGAGGCCTTCGTCCAGCAGTGGACTGATAAAGGCTGAATGATGAATGATGATGAAGATGGCAAATCTGACTGAGAATGCTTTTCAAATAAAAGCAGATTCTTTCATTAACAGGATTGAAGAAAGCCAGACAGAAAAAACACGAATGCACAAAACTTAGATTTGTTTTCATAAGAATGTTATAATGTTTTGAGACTTTATATGTAGTTGAGTATTTTTATACATCTAAAGATACATCGAAAGACAAGTTGGAAATTTTTTTTTTCAAATACAGAATAGAGTTGCTTCATTATTTGAAAAAAATAAAACAAGTAAAATGTTTTCATAATTACCGAAATAATTTTTGAAAAATTAAATTTATAAGCGGTTTGACACTAAAACAAATCAAAAAATAAATAAAAAAAGGAACACTCAAAAATAATAATTATTTAATTATGTTAACTTGAAATTTAATTTGTTTTTAATTTGAATATGTTGGCTTCAAGAATTGAAAGATCAGTTGATGGATGAAATAAAATCCTCAATACACTCAACTCATATTGTAGCGACAGCAACTCTAGGTCTAATCCAATTTTAATAATTTTTTAATGAGTTTCGATTTTTCAACAAAGGAAATTAATCTGTTTTAAGGATTTCAATAGATTTTATTAAGTGATTTTTCAAAAATATAGAGAAGATATTTTTCCAGAGGGTTCCAAATCGCTGCTTAGTAGGCATTGCGATATTTTCTATTTGAGCATGACGTCACATGGATTATAACTTGGAAATATTCTTTTTTTCAAATACTGAATAGAGTTGCTTCAGTCTTTCAACAAAACAAGTAAAAATGTTTTCATAATTACCGAAATAATAATTGAAAAATTAAATTTATAAGCGGTATGATACTAAAATAAATCAAAAAAGAAATCGAAAAAAAGAACTTTTGAAAGATAATAGAAAGTATAAATTTCACTGTTATTTTCAATAAATATTACAAAATTAACTATATTGACTTTGTTTTCAATTAAGAACAATAAAAATTAAAAAAAATGAAATCCTAGAAAAGAAATTTAAAAAAAAAAATATTTGATGCCATTCATGAGCTTTACTGAGTTGCTTTAATTCGCTGTTTTACTGAGTTAGACTTTTCTTTTCGGAAACAAATATTTGAATTTTTACTGTCGTTTATAAAATAGAGAAACTGAAATTTCTCTTTTAAAAATTGAAGGTAAAAAAGGTTTGGCTTTACATTTTGGTAAATATTTAAAAATTAAAAATCATGGACAAATTTTATAAATTACTTTAAAAAATTATTAAAAAATTAAATTAATTTCATTTAAAATTCCCAAGATTTCTAAAGATTACAATATGCTAAAAAATGAAAAAAAAAAAAAAGAAAACATCACATGAGCAAAATAAGAAATTGCCTTTCTGATTTTGGATTATTGGAAGGAAATTCGGAACGGCCGTTTCGTCCTTCTGCGGACTCATCAGCCCAATTCCCGCCTTCCCCTAACCGAATCAGAAAGACAAGAGCTAGTTAATGTAAGCCACCGCCGGCTTGACAGTGACCCCACAAACCACAAAAAAAAAAAAATACAAAACAAGAAAACAAATTGCTGCTTCTCTCGAAGTCACCACAAACCTTCTCCTAAGAATGATTAGGCTGAAGGGAAATAAATAATAACATAAGGTTCAAAGAAATAGTAATAAAGAAAGTTTAACGTGCTGGAATAATATGTAAAAAATGAAAAAAAAAAAAGAAAACAGCTTAAAATAAGAAATTGCCTTTCTGATTTTAGAAATTAAAGGTAGGAAATTGTGAACGGCCGTTTCGTCCTTCTTTGGACTCATCAGCCCAATTCCCGCCTTCCCCACTCGAAGCTGCTTCTCTCGATGTTTTTTTGTGGTTTGTGGGGTCACTGTCAAGCCCTAAGGTGGCTTACACTAACATGGGTCTTGCCTTTCTGATTCGGTTAGGGGAAAGCGGGAATTGGGCTGATGAGTCCACAGAAGGACGAAACGGCCGTTCCCAATTTCCTTCCAATAATCTAAAATCAGAAAGGCAATTTCTTATTTTGTTCTTGTGCTGTTTTCTTTTTCTTTTCATTTTTTACATATTATTCCAGCACGTTAAATTTTCTTTATTACAATATGCTCTTAAATATAATCTTCAAAACAGAATAACTGCCTCAAATATGTTATAAAAATATTTATAAATTATAACGGTTGATCTTTTCTCATGAGGAATTTATTTATTTTTCTATTATATTTAATCATTAGAAAATAAAGTAATTTCCTTAACTGAAAACTTAAAATAATGAGAAAAGAATGTTTTCAATTAACTTTTTATAAATAAAAATTAATAAATGAAAATATCACATTTGAATTTATAGAATATCCCTGATTTATTTGGAGCTTTCTTAAACTGCGAACAATGAGATTCACATGTATTTCCTTTCCGTTAGGGCGTAGTGAAAGTACGCTTACTATACGTCCGGGATTAGCCCGGATACTCCTGGTTTTTTAATGTCCGGAGATGCAAAAATGTCGGGGTTTGAGAATTTTATGACTAAGGAGAATTTTTTTTTAATTTTCGACCTGTATTTTCGACATCGCGTTTTTAAAATTTCTCTTACAGCCTTTGCCGCTCTCAGTCGACCTTGGAGCAAGCGCTGATGTCAAAGGGGAAACATGGCTAACCGGTTCCGCCACAACTTTTCACTTAGTCATTGGACAACACAACAGCAGCAATATATTTATGTTGTTTTCGAGTTGAAGTAAGTGGTAGACACGTTTTTGATCATTTTATCCCAATTCGTCTTTTGTCTCATCGTTTAGCAATGGGCAAAAGAAAGTGTGTTACATGTTAACCTGCAACAGGAATACAAATTTTTGACAATAACAATTACATAGTGTGTTTATTGCACACTAAGAACTGGAGAATTTTCTATTGCACATAAAGGAAAGGGTGATATTGAAGACCACGTGAAAACAGTCAAACATCGGAGTGCTATTTATGGGAAGGGAAGCCATGTATATTGGAGTCATCGCACGCTACCGGAGGAATGGCATCGCCACAACTTTTCACTCAGTCATTTGGCAACAGAACAGGGCAATGTATTTATGTTGTTTTCGTGTGTGATGTAACTCATACACATGTTTTTGATCATTTTATCTTTATTCGGTTTTTGTTTCATCGTTTAGCAAACGAAAATGAAAGTGTGTTTCATGTTAACCTGCAACATGAATGAACGTAACACACTACGAACTGGAGAATTTTCTATTGCACATAACGCAAAGGGTGATATTGAAGACTACGTGAAAACAGCCAAACACAAGAGTGCTCTCAAGGC